>MU732066.1:3181-75525 GCA_026770625.1 Nicotiana glauca
GGGTTATGTCGGGATTTTGGAAAGAAAAAGCTCATTGGATTATGCCAGAGGAATCCTCGGGTTATGCCGGGATTTGGAAAGAAAAATCTCCTTGGGTTATGCCAGGGAGATCCTCGGGTTATGCCGGGATTCGGAAAGAAAAAACCCCTTGGGTTATGCCAAGGGGATCCTCGGGTTATGCCGGGATTTGGAAAGAAAAAGCTCCTTGGGTTATGCCAGGGGGATCCTTGGGTAATGCCGGGATTTGGGAAAGAAAAACGTTCCTTGGGTTATGCCAGGGAGATCCTCGGGTTATGCCAGGATTTGGAAAGAAAAAGCTCCTTGGGTTATGCCAGGAAGATCCTCGGGTTATGCCGGGATTTTGGAAAGAAAAAAAAAGCTCCTTGGGTTATGCCAGGGAGATCCTCAGGTTATGCCGGGATTTGGAAAGAAAAAGCTCATTGGGTTATGCCAGGGGGATCCTCGGGTTATGCCGGGATTTTGGAAAGAAAAAAAAGGCTCCTTGGGTTATGCCAGGGAGATCCTCGAGTTACGCCGGGATTTTTAAGGGATGGGGTCCTATGCTACCATGATTTGTTTTTCTTTTGGGATTTTCATTTTTATTTCTTTTCTTCTTTTTCTTATTTTATTATTCTTTTATTTTTCCTTTCATTTAGCAAAATGCATGAAAGAATTTGTAGAGGAACTTCCTTTCGGTCGATTCCCTGTTGCAAAGTTGTTTCAGTGCTTTTGCATTTCATTTCTCTTTTGGATTGCACCTGCTTCTTGCATGGTTGGTTTGAATTAAACTTGTTTTCAACAAATAACAATTTGTTAGTTTGAAACTGTAGTTGGTTTTATGGCCTTGATCATCCCAATTGCTTGATCCCGTCCCCATTTCCGTTGAGCATTTTGCTGCTTGTTGGCTTTGAGGGTGAGCCCTTTTCAACCTGACAGGACTCAACTTTTAGGATTTCATTATGACTCGCCTATGTGAGCTCTGGCCCTTTCACTTTATTCTGCTCTTAAGACCTTTGTCTTTGACTTTCTTGATTTGAAAGCATCGACCACCATGGTCAGTCGGGGTTCGACTGACGCACTCGCTGAGGCTGGGCATTTTCTTTGACTCTTGCGAGGCGGAGCCCTTCGAAATCGGTCCTGCCACCTTTTTATTGTAATAGTCACAGAATCAGAGTTAAACCAAAAGGGATTCAAGAAAGAAGTATACAAAATGCAAGCATATGAGTTTAAAGAGAAGCGTCCCTTTCGGGGGAAAAGAAGGACTTATCTGGGGTGTGCATGCTGGCTTCAAATGAACATGACATGCTTCTTGGACTGGACGCCTGACCCACAAAGACTTTCCAGCTTCTTGTGAAACCATTGATCTGCATTTCAAAACCAGGGAACTTTGCCATGACTCTTTTAGTGGTAAGATGTCTTCTTTTCGGCCGACAGCGCCCTTTGCGGGTTTTCGCCAATCGACCTCTCTTATTTCTCTTCTCACCGTCGCCCGATAGAGTCTTTGCAAGTTTTCACTAAGCGGAGTCTCTCATTTTCATTTTCTCTACTCACCATTGCCTTATGGTGCCCGAAGGTTTTCACCGATAAGACTCTCTCATTTTATTTCTCTCAATTTGAATTGGATCAGATTTCAACAATGACCTTTGCCAATTGATTGGAAGGACTTGGACAAGGTTTTTGGGGTAAAAAGGATTTTGGGCAGAACTACAACTTTGGAACCATTTCGGCGGATTCATGGCCGAACCATCATATCATCTGCCCCAGTTTCAATTTGTGGAGGAATTAGGATTTTTGTTTTGGTATCACTGAACCTCAGCGAGAGGCTGCCTACGTATCCTTTCGGAATCAAGTCAAACGTAGTTCAGGCAAATAATTTTGTTTTTCTTTTTTTTCTTCTTCTTTTTTCTTTCTTTTTTTCTTTTCTTTTCTTTTCTTTTACTCTTTTTTATTTTTTTTTCTTTTTCTTTTGTACTTTGGGTTCCAAAGAGGGTAGCCAAAGAAGCATAACCGGCTCGAAGGGTTTACGAAGGTTTGATAGTGTTTAGGGTAACGGGAAGGAAAGCCTTCGTCATCTCAATTGTACAAAAGCCATTACCACATGAGAATTAGACGTAGTGCCTTTTCACTGCATCTGCATTGACTGATGTTTCAGGATCATTTCCTTCGATGTCTCCTAGATACAGTGCTCCTCTTGGAAATATCTTTTGGATTTTGTATGGACCCTTCCAATTAGGAGCAAACTTTCCTTTTGCTTCCTGGTGATGAGGGAGAATGCGTCTGAGTACGAGCTGTCCCACTTCAAAATTCCTGGGACGTACTTTCTTGTTATAGGCGTGGGCTATTCTTTGTTGGTACAAATGCCCGTGACAAACTGCGGCCATCTGTTTTTCACCAATTAATGACAACTGCTCTAGTCGGGTTTTAACCCACTCACTGTCTTCAACTTCCGCTTCAACAATTATGCGAAGCGAAGGGATTTCTACTTCTGCAGGTATGACAGCTTCAGTTCCGTAAACCAACAAGTATGGGATCACTCTGATTGATGTACGCACTGTGGTACGATATCCAAGTAATACAAAAGCCAGCTTTTTATGCGATTGTCTGGAGCTTTGAATCATCTTTCTCAAAATCTTCTTGATGTTCTTATTTGCTGCTTCAACGGCACCATTGGCTTTTGGACGATAAGGAGTAGAGTTTTTATGCGTTATCTTGAATTGTTCACATACCTCTCCCATCAGACGATTGTTCAAGTTTGCAGCATTGTCGGTAATGATAGTTGCAGGAATGCCAAAGCGGCAAATGAGATTGGAGTGAACAAAGTCTACCACAGCTTTCTTAGTGACTGACTTGAGTGTGATGGCTTCAACTCATTTTGTGAAGTAATCGATTGCAACCAATATGAACCTATTCCCATTCGAAGTTTCGGCTCGATCGGCCCAATGACATCCATACCCCAGGCAACAAATGGTCAAGGTGCTGACATCGGATGAAGCTCTGTTAGAGGTGCATGAATCAAATCACCGTGCACCTGGCATTGATGGCATTTTAGAACAAAATTGAAACAGTCTTTCTCCATGGTTATCCAGTAACACCCCACTCTCAAGATTTTCTTTGCCAATACATAACCATTAATATGAGGTCTGCACACCCCTGCGTGTACTTCATGCATGATTCTTCCGGCTTCCTCAGCATCAACACATCTTAGCAAATTGAGGTCCGGGGTCCTTTTGTATAAGACATCACCGCTTAAGAAGAAACCACTCGCATGCCATCTAATGGTTCTCTTTTGATCTCCAGTGGCTTGCTGGGGGTATTCTTTTGTTTTCAGAAATCTTTTGATATCATGATACCAGGGCTGAGTGTCGGGTTTCGCCTTGACTGCATTACAATACCCATGCTTTTCTTTGATTTGAATCTCCAGAGGATCAATATGGGCATTGCCTGGGTAAGGCAGCATTGATGCTAGAGTGGCGAGTGCATCGGCTAGTTCATTGTGACACCGAGGAATGTACATGAACTCTATTGACTTGAAGCATTTGGTGAGATCTTCCACATGTTGCCGATAGGGAATGAGCTTAACATCTCGAGTCTCCCACTCTCCCTAGGTTTGCCGGATAATCAGATCAGAATCCCCCATGCTCAATAAATCTTCAACATCTTGGTCGATTGCCATATTTATGCCCATGCTACAGGCTTCATACTCAGCCGTGTTATTTATACAGAAGAAGCGGAGCCTAGCTGTGGCCGAGTAGTGTTGAACAGTGGGCGAAATCAATATTGCCCCAATGCCTACACTTCTAACATTTACGGCTCCATCAAAGAATATTTTCCAAGCACGAGTGTCCTCAGAGATTGCTTCTATTGAATTTACCTCCTCATCTGGGAAGTATGTGCTCAATGGTTGGTATTCCTCGTCAATCGGTTTTTCAGCCAAATGATCTGCTAACGCCTAGGCTTTCATTGCCGTGTGAGTGACATAGACTATGTCAAATTTAGTGAGCAAGATTTTCCATTTTGCCAGTCTCCCAGTGGCTATCGGTTTTTGGAATATGTACTTCAAAGGATCCAACCTGGTTATGAGGTAGGTAGTGTGGGCTTGAAGATAATGTCTCAACTTTTGAGCGACCCATGTCAAAGCACAGCACGTTCTCTCCAACAAAGTGTATTTAGCTTCGTAACTAGTGAACTTCTTGCTCGGATAGTAAATTTCCTGCTCTTTCTTGCCGGTTATATCATGTTGCCCGAGGACACAGCCAAAAGAATTTTCCAAAACTGTCAGATACAAGAAGAGAGGTCTCCCTGGCTTCGGTGGGACCAAAACTGGAGGATTTGATAGATATTCTTTGATTTTGTCGAAAGCCTCTTGACATTCGGATGTCCATTTGATTGCTGCATCTTTCTGCAATAGTTTGAATATGGGCTCACATGTAATAGTTAGTTGAGCGATGAACCGACTGATATAGTTTAACCTGCCCAATAAGCTCATCACGTCCTTCTTAGTTCTTGGATGAGGTAGATCTCGAATAGCCTTTATCTTTGTAGGATCTAACTCGATACCTCTCCTGCTGACTATGAAACCCAAGAGTTTGCCTGATGGGACTCCGAAGGCGCATTTAGCTGGATTCAGCTTCAAATCATACTTGTGCAGCCGTTCAAAGAACTTTCTCAAATCTCGAATGTGGTCACTCTGAGTTCGAGACTTGATGAGTACATCATCCACATACACCTCTATCTCTTTATGTATCATGTCATGGAAAATGGCTGTCATAGCTCTCATATAGGTTGCACCGGCATTCTTTAACCCAAATGGCATGACTCGGTAACAGTATGTGCCCCAGGGTGTGGTGAAGGCTATCTTCTCGGCATCTTCTTCATCCATCAACACCTGGTGATATCCTGCGTAACAATCCACGAAGGACTGTATCTCATGTTTGGCGCAGTTATCAACAAGGATGTGGATGTTGGGCAAAGGGAAATTATCTTTGGGACTTGCCCTATTCAAATCTCGGTATTCCACACATACCCGGATTTTCCTATCTTTCTTTGGCACCGAAACCATGTTGGTCAACCATGTGGTATATCGGACCACTCGGATTACCCCCGCTTTCAGCTGTTTTGTGATTTCTTCTTTGATCTTATCATTGATATCAGTCTTAAACTTTCTCTGTTTTTGCTGCACTGGAGGACAATCAGGATAAATTGGCAATTTATGCACCACTAGATCCACGCTTAGTCCTGGCATGTCATCATATGACCAAGCAAACACATCTTTGAACTCAAACAGGAGTTGGATTACTGCATCTTGAGTTTTCTCATCTGTGTGAATGCTTATTTTGGTTTCCCTTATTTCTTCGGCAGTTCCCAAATTAACCGGTTCAGTGTCATTCAGATTTGGCTTAAGTTTATTCTCAAATTGTTCCAATTCTCGGTTTATTTCCCTAAAAGCCTCTTCTTTATCATATTTCGATTCTTGATTCATTATTTCATGGTTAGACGGCGTGTTTGAGTCTTGGCATGAAGTCCACAAGCATGTCAGGTTATTTAAAGCCGCATTATTATAACTGCAAAGAAAAATGAAAAAGAAAAATAACAAAAATCAGAAAGAATAAATAGAAAGATGGACAATGAGATATTGATTTCATTTCTTGGAATTTGGAAAGATAACAGGGTTTACATTCAGGAATTTAAAAGACAAGAAACTAAAAGGAACATCCGAGTTACACCCTAAAATAACTTGGGATGCAGAAAGGTGACAGGGCTAGTCTACCGGGACTCCCGCCTGATCGGGAATGGCGTAGCCTTCCAGTTTTGGAGTTTAGCATCTGGTCCCATGTAGAGCACCTCAGCGGTGCTAGTACCTTCCCCTAGCTGAACCATGTTGGTTTCATAAAGCATTTGTCTCAGAGCTCCACATACATCTTCGATTTCCTCAGCCGTGAACACCTCATCGTCTTTTTATTCGCCATACTTAGGCTTGACAAAAGCATCATAGAGATGTGGAAATGGTTGTGGCAGAACCCATCCTTCCTTCTTTCTTTCCTCGGCCCATTTCTCATCATCTGGGGTAGGATGGAAGCCTATCCCGAAGAATTTTTCTGCTGTGGGTAGAGTTACCGGCTCGGATATTCCTTGTAAAGCTTTTCCCAACCCTTTTCCTTGTTTGAAACCGTGCCTAATCATTTCTTTGGCCACCATGATTGAAGCATTAGACAGGAAGGGCTGGGGACATGGATTTCCCTCCTCGTACTGATCTGCCACCATAATTTCAAAGGCTTGATAAACAATATGCTCACTTCCTTCCCTCACCTCCAAGCATGGGATAGATGGGTCACGATAAATGGACTACTCGTCTTCTCCGTGGACCACGATTTCCTAATCTTCATACTCGAATTTCACCATTTGGTGGAGAGTGGAGAGTGGAGGGTACAGCTCCCACAGCATGGATCCAGGGCTTCCCAAAAGAAAATTGTAAGATATATCCATGTCTAACACCTGGAAGGTTAGCTCAAAATCCAACGGGCCTATGGTTAATATCAAATCAATTTCACCCATAGTATCCCTCTTAACACCATCAAAAGCTCTCACACACACATTATTGGGATGAATCCTTCTAGTCCCGATTTCCATCCTTTGAAGTGTGGATAGTGGGAAAATATCAACACCTGAACCTCCATCCACCATGACTCGCTTGACATAGTAACCTTCACACTTGACAGTCAGATGTAAGGCTGCGCCTTCTGGAGGAAAGTCATTTTTACTAAAGGAGAGTTGATTGACTACGAAGAACCTTTTTTCCATTCTTTCGAGTTGTTCAACTGAAGTTTTGATTGGCACATATGCCTCATTCAAAGTTTTCATTAAGATTTTCTGATGTTCGGGGGATTTCGTCACCAATGATAGTAGGGACACTTGTTTAGGATATTTCCTCAATTGCTCTATTGTTTTATAATCAGGCATCTTTATTTTCTGGAAGAAGGCCTCTGCTTCCTCAGCGCTCACTGGCTTCTTGGATGGAAAGCGCTTTCGTGTAGCATCGTTTACCTCATGTACATTTGAATATTTCTCAACAGAGGTTTTTCCTGGAAGTTCTCCCGAAATTTCTTTGCCCTTGTAGGTAACCACTGTTTGCTGATAGTTCCATGGCACCGCAGAGGGGTCTGTCATAGGCTTCTGTGGTACGCGTACAATAACCACTGGCTCATTCAGCCCAGGAAGCTTAATTGTCCCCTGTACCACATAAGCTCCTTTTGGCACATACATTTGCATTCCCCTCTTTACTTCAAACTTCCTTGGAGCACTGACAACCAACGGCTTTTCTTGGCGACCTCGCGGAACGTAGAGAATTCCATTCTTAGGAGGTTCCATCTCTGCTTTTGTTTCGGGTTTCTTCTCAGGATCAGTTTTGACAATTTTATTCTTCTTCTCCCCTTTTTCTTGCTTCGGGGGTGCCTTGGGCTTCCTTTCTGCATCGGCAATAGCAATTATAGATTTCAAGGCTGGATCAAACTCCTTGTCTTCACAAATCATCCCAATTATCGGCCCATTGTTGTGAGCGGGCAACGGATTGTTGGTCACATTCGGGGCTTCTTCATCCCTCAGCATTATTTTTTCTTGTTCTATCAAATCTTCCATAGCTTTCTTCAATGTCCAACAGTTTTCAATACTATGCCCCTTAGCTCCTGAGTGATAAGCACATCGGATGCCCCGTTAATAGGATGGTGATTCTGGGTTTTGCTGGTTTTGGGGTATGGGTTATAGCAAATTCATCTGGACAAGCTTCAGGAACAGACTGGAGTAGGGTTCACCAATCGGTGTGACGTTTGGTCGTCTGGGTGGTTCCTGAGGACGGAAGTTATTTTGTGGTGGTCGGGGATTGTAGTGGTTCTGGTGAGGAGGCTGGTTTCTTTGGAATGGAGGTTGATTTCTGTTAGCTTGTGGTTGCGGTCGGGCGAAAGGTTGAGCATTCATGACCATATAAGGTGGGGAAGCATAAGCCATATCTATGTGAGGATAGTAGTGTTGAGGGGTTCTTTCAGAGAACACAGGTCTCGGAGCCCGATATCTTCTTCCCTCTGATGCTGCCATAATTGTTTCTTCTTTCTTTTTACCTTTGACCATTCCTCCAGACCCGCCTTGGATGGCTTGGGAGGTTGCTCTGATGGCCGACTGGCTCAAGATTCTGCCCGTTTTCAGACCATTTTCTACCATTTCCCTATTTTTAATCGCCTCTGCAAAAGGCTTGCCCATGGACGACATCATATTCTGAAAGTAATCTGCTTCCTGGGCCAAAAGGAAAACATAACCATCTCTACCTCATACATCGGAGGCTTCACTCTTGATGCCTGTTCGCGCCACTTAATTGCATATTCTCGAAAACCTTTTGAGGGTTTCATCTTTAGATTCGCCAAGGAGTTCCTGTCCGGCGCAATGTCTATGTTGTACTGAAATTGTCGAACAAAGTCTCTGGCAAGATCGTCCCAAATATGCCAACGTGAGACGTCTTGGTCCATATACCACTCTGAGGCAATGCTGATTAAGCTCTCTCCAAAATACGCTATCAACAATTCCTCTTTGCCACCAGCCCCCAGTAGCTGATTGCAATACTTCTTCAGGTGAGCAATGGGGTCGCCGTGCCCGTCATACTTTCCAAATTTTGGTGTTTTAAACCCTGACGGCAAGTGTACAAGCGGGAACATGCACAGGTCTGTATAGGAGGCACTCTTTTGCTTGCATATTTTTTAAGATCTGCTCGAGGCTTCTCATTCTCTTTGCCATCTCATCCTGGTTTGGGGCTTTAGGGGTTTTGTCTTACCCCCGGTGTAAGCTCGTATGGCAGTGGTTGAGAGTAAGTATATTGAGGATAATGAGGAAGTTCAGCCTGAAAGATGTGATTTTAGAATGTGAAAACCGAGGGGTCGAAAGCATGCTTCGATAGTTATGGTTGTGTTGTTACGGAGCATGGTGGAGCCGTGAAGATGTTGGGAGTTGTTCCAGACGGGAACACCTGGGGGCGAACCTCAGAAGGTATTCCTAAGAAGTGAGCAGTTATAGTAGGTTCCCCCAACTGAGTGTTTGGGTGGCTAATGGGGACAGTAGTAGCACCTCCAGATCTAGGAAATAGCTCCGGGAATCTGGGGATGGTGCTTGGGTTTTCCTTTCCATTGTTCCAAGCATCCCACATTTCTATGAGTCGGAGGCGCAATACACGATTCTCTTCAGCTGTAAGGGACTCAGAGGCCGGGACCCCCGAGATGGGGATGTCTTCGGATATGGGAATTGTAGGCAGATTCATATCTGTAGACATTTCTATACTGCCTCTTGATCTGGTGAAGTATTGATGTGATGACAGCTTACCACAAACCAACCACCGTTTCTAAAAGCTGGAGTGGAGATGACAGCAACAACGGTTAGTTTGAAACAAATAACAGATAGGTAATCGCATATTGGAGTGTGATGCACCTATACAGTTACATGAATATCTACATGTTTGATGTGGTTGCATGCGTCATCCCGGCTTTCTTTTGTTCCCTTCGCTTTTCTTTCTCTTTTGTTTTTCTCTCATTTTCTTTCTTGTTGTTTTTTTTTTCTTTTTTCATTTTCTACTTTTCTCTTTTCTTTGGCCATGGTTTTTCTCTCAATGCCTTATTTTCTTCTTCTGTGTTTCTTTTTTTTCTCTTTTTTTTCTTTCATTTATTTCCCTCACATTTCTCTTTTTTTTTTCTTAGGATTACGGTCGAATCTTATGTAGATTGCCTACGTATCATGGCCCTGCATGAATCAGACCAGGCATAGTTTTTGCAAAATAAATGTAAAATAGAAGCAAATTGTTTTGGGATTTTCAATTTTATTGATAGCAAATACTTTGATTACAAAGACTCAAATTGACAGTAAAACAACATAACAGACTCTGATAAAAAGGAAAAAATGATAGACTCCACCGTCAGCTATTCTATTTCAAAAGAAAATACAGACTCAATCAACTGACAGACTCTTAGCGAAAAGAAAATATAGACTCAAACATCTGACAGACTTTAGTAGAAAAAGAAATACAGACTCTAGTAAAAAGGAAACATGAACACATTAAAGCTCCTGGTGCCCGCGGGACGTCGTTCGGTCTCGCCGCGGGCCTATATGCAAGTTCCCCTAGATGTCGATCTAGGTCACTCATTATTTGCTTCACAAATATCATCACCGATGCAAAGAAGGTGGTGTGAGTCATGTTCTCGCACATTTGGTATTTCCTAGTAATGTTGTGAGCAACGGTTAAGATTCTCTCTCTGATTCTGCCCTTTTCCTGAAGCAACCACCCTATCTGTTGGGCCCTGGCCTCCAAAGTCTGCTCGGCTGCCTGGTTTTGTTCCTGGAGTAATTGCAAGTCCATTTCTAATTGTGCCAAGGCCGTGTAGCAATGCTCTCTTTCAATCTTGAATTCTTTTGCCTGTTTGATCATTTTGTTCTCTGTGGCGATGAACCTTCTCTTTAATCCCATGACCTCTTTATCATATTCTTCTTTCAACTGTTTAACCATGCGGGCTCGTTCTTCTGCATTTTTAGCCAATTATTTTTGAACCTCGGCTAATTCTCTTTCTGCTTTGTTGAGGTCAAAACTGTAGTCATTCACTTTTTATATTTTCTATAAGTTTTGCATCTTTGGCACTCCTGACGGGATATTCGGCCACTATCCTCATCTTTTGAATTTGGGCTCGTAAGGCTTCATTCTCTTTGGACAATTTATTTTTCTCACCCTCATCAGTGGCGGCGTGCACATTGTTTTCGAATTGAAGGTCTTGAACTTGCTTTTCCAATTCCCCTATTTTAGCTCTGTATTCATTTTCTTTAGCTAACCAGGCCCATTGTTCTTGTGATGATTCAGCAAAATCCTGGAGGTGAGGCCTTTTGGCCGGCCTCCCAAATGCAACGTCCCTTCTGTACCCCATGCATGATACTCAGGTGAGACTTCTCCTTTAGATCGATCCCATACACAGGCATTCACCGCCAAGTATTAATATTTACTCCAGACCTGGCGGACCCTTGCTTCAGGAAACTGGCCATCAGGACTAATCTCAACCACTTGGATACTAAGATCGTCGTCTTTTGGCACTACTTGGCATCTCCCGAGTTGCCTTCAAACCCGATACAGAGCATAAGGCTGAATGCTCTATCCATACGGCCCCACTGGTGGCATATATATGATTTCATCGATAGGCAACCATCCAAACGTCCACTCTATTTGGCTGGTAGTGAAGGACTGAAAGTATGATGTCCAGCCAGTGAATCCTTCAAGCAAGCTGACCCCCTTAATCCTCGTATAAAACTCCTCTATACAGGTTTTCTCTGTAGACCCATAACTCAGGAACTGAGGATGATGGCACAGGTGTTCGGTCATCCACATTTGCAATAATAGATTGCACCCCTCAAAGAAGTCTCCTCCGGCTTTGCAGGCTATAAGACCGTGGAAGATTTCAGCTAATATCATGGGTGCAAGAGTGCTTTTGGCTTGAGTGAGTAGAGTGATGACGACCCCGGCTATCTTTATGTCAATATTTCCATCCTTCCTCGGGAATACCAAAAGCCCCAAAAAGACCACCATAAACGCAAAACGTCTATGTTCTTCCCATTTTTGGCGGTTTCCTTTGCTACATAGCTTGTTTTTCGGTTTATTGAACCCTCCGATGTGGCCATATCTATGGTATATGAAGTGTGGAGTACAAAAGCCATTCTCCAAATTCGTGTTGTGGACTGTCCTGCTTATCTTTAGTGAGTCTAAGAATTTGTGCAGGGCCACGGTTCTCGGGGCAACCAAGTACTTGTGTCTTAAAGGAACCTCAGCACTTTCGATGTACCCGGATATTTCTTCTAAGGTCAGGGTGAGTTCAAAGTCTGAGAAATGGAACACATTATACGCCGGGTCCCAGCATGTAACTAATGCCCTGATGATGTCTCCCCGAGGCGTAATTTCCAACAAACCGGTAAGCCCTTTCAAATGCTTTTTGACTTCATCTTGCCCTTCTCCTCATAGATCGTTCCATCGTAGATGCAACTCAAAGAGATTTTATTCATGATTGAGAAAGGTTTGTTTTGAATCGTGCTCATCCTGCACATTTATTTAAAGTGATTTAATGATTTATTTTGACTTAAACAGAAAAAGTGGCTACTTTTGCAAAAATTTCAACAAAGACTTGGTTTTGCAGATACGGCCTTTCGGCACTTCTGGGAGGAAGATTTTAAGGTTGTGCCCGCAAACCATTTAACAATGACTCAGGGTGGCTGTTCTTGCAAAAACAGCCTTCCGGCGCCCTTTTGGTATTTTTTGGCTATTTTTGCAAAAAGGGTGGTTGGATCCGATGAGGGTTGCCTACGTATCTCACATCCGGTGAGAATCAAACCAGCATAGTTCGGGCAGATTTGCCAAAAACTATTTTGAACAATAATTTTTCTTTCTATGTTTTTTTTTTTCGTTTCAAATATTTTTCTCTTTTCCCATTTTCGTTTTTCAAAATCCGGCAGCATTTCGGCGTTGGTGTTTTTTTTCAAATGGTCACCCTCACTTAGTCCTAACACTGCTTATATTTTTTTTTTCAATTCTCACTCATTTAGACAAACCGATCAACATGCAAGCCGAGCAAATAAATGCGCAAGTAGCACGTAAGATGCATCATGATGGTCAATTCATTTCAGGTCACCTGCCCTAGACGGACCCAACCCCTATGTTGAGTCCCCTAAGTCATATGCACATGATGCAAACAAACTTCTTACTTGGGATCCGGCATGAGGTCGAGCTATTCTAGGTTCAAAACCAGGGTATATGTTCTAGACTATGTACCCGAGCGGACAACTCGAGTCGAGGAGGGGACTACGTACCGGGAACCAAAAGGCCATCCGGTTTAGTAACTTGTTCGGCCTCTTTCTTATTTTTAAGTATGACACTAACAGAATAGGGAGTCTCAACCAGTGAGCACATATCCGGAGATGAGAAGAGAAGGGTTTCGTAACAATTTTATATGTACAATTCAGATAATATCAAAGTGGTAAAGCACTTAGCACATTTAGCATGATACATGTAGAAAAATCAGACAAAGCCAAATATAATAATTATACTAAGCTTGAAGTCTTGAACCCTGAATCAAAATTCTGGGTTCGTATCCCCAGTAGAGTCGCCAGAGCTGTCACGCCTCCTTTTTACACACCTACCCCGAGGGATAATGTATAAGGGAATTTTTTCATTTAAAGTGACATTATTTGAAATGAAATTATTTATTTAGTTTTAGAGTCACCACTTGGGATAGGATTGGCTTTTGGTGTCCCAAGTCACCGATTTAACTTGAATACCAAATCGAGGAAAATTTCGACTTCCCAGTTGGAGTATGCGAACTAGAAATTCTGAATAAGGAATTCTATTGACCCAAGGGAAGGTGTTAGGCACCACCGGATCCTGTGGTTCTAGCACGGTCACATAAATTATTATAATTGGCTAAAATATAATTTTAATACATGTTTTAACTTATGTGCTTTTTTAAACTTTAAATTGCTTTTGTATTATTTTTTAAAGAGAATTGCAACGTCGTGAAAACGCGTCTCGAACCACGTCACATAAATACACCCGCAGTTTTGACACATTTCGACTTTGTTGAGATTTGAATTTGGGTCACATAAATGTGCACCCGTATTTAGGAATGTAAAATTATTTAAGTAACTGACCTAAAGCAACTAACATGTTTATTATCTTTGCGGGAGACCGCAAAATTCGCTAAATGGCACGTCCCGAATTCTAGGCATTTTAATAGGAACATTTAAACAGGGCCCCGCAATTTATGTATTTTTTTTGGTGGGGCTCACCTCGTTTTATTATTTGAAAGCCAACCTAAAGCAAACTATGATTTTCTATTGCATTTATGTCTAAAGAGCCCTAATTAATTATTATGCGAGTCAATTATTACTAGGAGTATTCAAAGGGACTCAAGTCTTAAGTCCCAAATTGAAACAAGTAAAATGGACTTTCAGCATGTTGGGCCTCAAAACTTGGCCCAATCCCTGTAACGTGAAGCTGCCCGGCAATTGGGCTTCAGTAAAATTCAGTCTGATCAGGCATAAGCTGGGCTTTTCCCATTGAGAAGCTGGGCTAAATGCCAGACCCAGTCTTGGCCCAAATAATATAAATCCAATTCCTATGTATATTATGAACTAAGACTTGATTATTATTGGAATTTTTAGTGCTAACTATATGGTGATCTAATACATAAGACCATTATGCATGGGCCAAAAAAATAGTAGGATCATTAACATATAGGAGTAATAACTCATTTATTAAATCCATGAGGGACTTTATATTTGTTTGCTTGAATTATATGCCAAAATAAAGAGGAAATTGATGATCTCTAACCATTTTCATACCTGAACTGACCTTTACTTATATCCTATTTGAGTTTCAAATGAAAATCCAGCAAACATCACTACATTTAAGTACAAACTTTATTGCAATAGCTTCTGCAATTGTGAACATGCAATCCAAGTCCAAAATCTGACTTTACAATCATGCCATTCAAATGTTAAACTGTTAACTACAAGTGAAGATCTACAATCAGCCTCTGTATTTATGTTGTTGCCAATATCAACTATTAAACTAATCACTAAACATGATTACCCTAGGCTAATTAACAGTCCAATACAAACTGGAAGTCCAAAGCAGTTCAATCACAACAGTCCAAAACAATTCGAAACAGTCCATGGCCTATTGTTTCATGTTAATACAAACTAGATAATTACACATCAACTAACACCTATTGATCTACTAATACATAACAGTCCTGGAAGACATGGCTCAGGAGCAAATAGGTGAGCAATTTTATTCCACTTTCAAACTCGGAGTTACAGCAAAGGAGATTCAAACGTGTACCTGGAAATTAGAGTGCAATAAGAAGGAAATAAGATCAGCAGCAGCAGATGATCAACAGCAGGGTTCAAAATGACAACAGGAGAATTTCAGAACCAAAATAACACCACAAAATTCTAAAATCAACCTAGCAACCAATAAACCCAGTGAATAATCAATCACACCACTCGAACAAACCAGATTCAAGTTGAAAAATAGACTTTAGAACTATAAAGTTTCAGCTACTGAATAGAACAGTATGTTTTTGTGAGTTTTCTACTGTATTTTTTGTTTGTTTTTGGTTTTTTGGAAGAAATTAAGATCTAAAAGAAGTTTTGAACTATAAGAATTCAGATTTTGAACTTCTTTGAATTTAAAATTCAAATTTGGAGGCTCAGATTTGCAGAAATGGTTTTTTGGGGGGAAATTAGAAACTGGAAAGTTTTGGGAAATTTTCAGAGATTCAAACTTGTGAAAGAAGGCATGAGGGCTGCCTTTTATAAGCAGGAAACGGGGAGGAAGCTTCTAGAATTCATTCACTCATTTTTTCCCCCTTTTTATTTTCAAATTTTGTTCATTAGTCCTAAAGTTTTGACTTGTTGCCTAAGTTACTGCATTAAGTTCCTGAAATTATAGCTAAGACCCTATTCTAGAAGATTCTAGGGAATTCTATTCAGTTACCACAAGATTTTTTCTCTTTGAAGTGTCCAAATTACCCTTTTTATCAATTGAAATTACCCAAATCAACAAAGCTAACCCTAAAGACTAGCTAACCCTAGTTCCAACTAATCAAGGTTGGTTAATCAAGGTTAACCTAATCATCTATATCCAAACCACTCTAACCTAAACCTAAGAATTCTTTGAAAACAAACACTGAAAGACAATTATTGATTAAATTGAAATGAATTAAACTAAACTAATTAAAATAACTAATAATATCAACACAGAATTACTAATTAGACAAACCAAAATCAAACAGTGCGCCAAATAGGATCAATTAAAGAATATCAAGACTGATAAAAAAATAGATTTGAAACAAAAATTAAACTAAAATCTAAAACTATCAACCCAGGATTAAACAAAATGAAACAAAATTAAACTACAAAACAATTATTGGAACAGAGTGAAACACATACGGAAACCAAAACTAAGAATAAAAAATAAAAATAAACGAAAAAGCTACTGAATTAAAAGTTATGTCACATGCATTCAAACCAAAGACTAAACTAATTATCAAAATTACCAAAGTATGATTAATCATAATAGACTAGCTAAATCCGACTTAACACAATCAGAATCAAAAAATTAAAAAATCAATATTAAAATAAGAAAAGAAAAATACCTAATTAAAACTGTGATTTCGGCCAAGCCCTTGCAAAATTTGGACTGAAACTTGTCCTTAATCGTGTGTTTCTATGAGACACAAGATTAAGGACTATCACAGTCCAAAATAGAACGAACTTCGAAGTTTTGAAAATTAGGGGTTGAGGTTAATTTTCGATCTGAAATTCGAGGAGATGTAGGAGGATTTGAACAAAGATGGCCATGGATTTGGAAAGAGGGCCTTGGGAAGAACATATGGTATAAAACTGGGGTTGTTTGGTAGTGGCGCCGCCGTGGGCGGCGGAGGCGGCGCCACTGTTTTTGATTATTCGAGGTGTTTGAGCTATATTTGAAAGAAATCAATGGCGGATATAGAACAGGGAGGTGAAGAAGAGGGGTGTAAATTTGGGGGCAGTTGGAGGTTTACCGCCGCCGTGGGCGATTTTCGGCGGCGGAATAGGGCGGAGCCAGTGACGGAGACGGGGGGAGGCAGGGGGTACGAGGAAGATAACGTTTGTCTCTAATTTTGTAAAGTGTTTATTACACTTTTATGTAACTTTCTTGAACGAATTTGGACCGTTGGATTATGAGAAATGAATGGCATAGATTTCTTGACGTCAAAACGGCGTTGTTTTAGTAGCCTGGGGGCTGGACCGGGTAATCCACAGACCTGGGCTGGGTTTGGAGGGGGTTTTGGGCCTGGTCTGGGCATCGATTTGGAAGGGTATTGGGCCAATTTCAAACAGATTTGACCAAAAAAAGGGGTAATTCATGAAGACCACTCAAATTCTTTTAAATTTCTCCTCTTTTATTATTTGATTTTTTATTATTTTTTTGATTTTGTTAAATGCAAAAATAAAAGTAAAAACTCAAATTAACTCTAAAATTACACTAATTAATTTCCAAATAAACTGATTCCTAATTCAAAAGCAAACTAAGACAAATTAAAAGTATAAATACAAAAGAACTATTTTTATTATTTTCTTTATGTTTTGTAGTATTGATTCACTAATAAAAATGCTAAAATTAAAACCTAAATGCTATTTTTATATTTTTGAATTTTATTAATAAAAAATGCACAAACAAAAAATGTAAACAAAATACAAAATCATGCAATTAATTCCTAAAATTCAAATAATAAAAAAAATCCTAATTCTAATAAATTTTATAGGAGTAATTTAAGCGTGGCAAAAATCACGTGCTCACAAGATCAGTTTTATGCACACCAAGCACCCATATTTCTTCTAGGCTTAGTAATGATATCCCACTTAATCATGTGCATTTTCTTCTTTCCAGCAATAGTTCCCTAAACTAAATTCCTCTGAATCCTTTCTATTTGGTTGCACACCTGGGCAGGTAACCTAATGTACTGCATGACATAGTTAGGAATGCATCTCTGTGATGACTTAGCTAAAATAGTTCTTCCAGCCATGTTTATGAATTTGTTTTTCCAACCAGTTAGCTTATTTTGCATGCAATCAATGATGAACTGGAAATCTCTATTGTTTGGCCTCTTGTGGAAAATTAGAAAGCCTAAGTATTTCCCAAAGGAAGTGCTAGGATTGATATTCAGAGTCCTTGCTAAGCTATCTATAGTATCCTGATGGCAGTTATTGGAAAAGACAACTTTGGACTTTATGGTATTGACTTTTTGACCAGATAGGCTACTGAAATGGTGCAGAGTATCCATGATTGTGGCACAATTCTTAGTGTTTCCCTAGAAAATAGAGTTAGGTTATAACTAAAGAATAGGTGTGAGATTTTTTGCTCAAAGTGGCTGATTTTGATTGGGAACTAATCCCCTTGATACAATTGAGTCTCAATGCTTCTTGATAATATTTTCATACATATTATGAAAATGTAGGGTGATATAGGGTCTCCCTGTATGATACCCCAACTAGGCTGGAAGAAATCAGTCTTTCTCCCATTTACAAGGACAGAAATAGAGCTTGAAGAAATATAGGACAAGAATAATTTTGTCATATTTTTGGGAAAGCCAAAGGACACCAAGGTGCCTCTACTTAAGGACCATTCTAGTATGTCAAATACTTTTTTTATGTCAATTTTGAGGATCATGTTAGCATTTTTTTTCCTTTCATCTTAGTAAAGTGACTGATGTATTCCTGAACTATGATGGCATTATCACTTGCCCCTTTGTTGGACAGGAAACTGGTCTGTCTTGGGCTAATGATGGAAAGAAGGACAGGCTTGATTCTATTGACAATTATTTTGGTAATCAGCTTCTACATTGTGTTTCATAGCCCAATAGGTCTAAAATTCTTAAGAATTGTGGTATTGGCACATTTAGGAATCAGGCATAGGTAAGTTGTATTAACTCATGCTTTATTTCTAGGGTGTTAAAAGTCTGGTTATAGAATTGAGTCACTTTGCTCTCCGGATATTCCATTATCTTTGGTAAAAAAAAAGGGGTGTAGACCATGCCTTAGTAGGTTTGAAAGAGAACATAGCCACCTTTATTTCACTACTCCTTAGGGGAGCATTCAAAGTAGCTTGCTCCCTATTGGACAGAGTATGGGCATCATAAATTATGCTTTTCCAGGGGGTGGGGGAGCCTAGGTGTTTAGTGGTGAACAGTTTGGAGTAGTAGTGGTAAATGGTGTTCTGGATTTCCTGTTACTCCTTAATCCAGTTCCCTACTTCATCCTGCAGGGACATGATTTTGTTCCTTCTCTCCTATTGAGGGTAGAAGTATGGAAGAATCTAGTATTAACATCACCCTCCATCAGCTAGTTAATTCTAGACTTAGTTTTTCAAAAGACATCTTCACATTTAAGAGTAGAGGAGTATTCCTCCAGAAGTTGGCCTTCTAGGTTCTGAAGAAAGGTGCTGAAGAGGTAGGCATTAGATTTCTATATACCCCCAAATCCGGCAATAATGTGCTTCTTCTTATGAAATATATTGCTAAATATAGTCCTGTTCGAGGTCATCACCTGGGCCTGGAGTCTATCAAGGCTACCACACTATTTATACACCTGTTGGAGAATGTTGGTGAAGGATGGGTAACTATATCACATGGGTTGAAACCTAAAAGGTTTGGAAGTAGTATTGAAAGCATTGGCCACAAGCTAATCAGCATAGGGCAGTGATCAGAGTGTTTTCTAGGGAGGTGGCTCACATTACTAGAAGGGTAATCATGGATCCATTGATCATTGGCAAAGCACCTATCCAGTATCTCGAGGATTAAATGACTCCTATTTATATACCTCATGTTAGTCCAAGTATATTTACTCCCCTTAAAATCTAAGTCAATGAGCTTACAATGATTCAGGCAGTGCCAGAACAAGTGAGCTCTTGGGGCAGAGATGCAGTTTTCCCCTGATTATCTCTATAGCTTAGACTTTATTGAAGTCCCCCCCCCCCCAATATCCAGCTCCCCTTGTAACCATCAGAGATAGATTTAAGTTGATCCCATTGGGCCCTTATGTTAGCATAAGTGCCACTATATAAATAGCAGTGAAAAGCCAAGGGGTGGAAGAGAGAGTTATCTTGACCATGACATTGATGTCCTGGGGAGTGGTGGAGACTTCATCAATCTTGAGCATGTCATCCTTCCACATAATGACATTGCCTCTTGATAGACCTATAACAGGGTTATGTATTTTCCCTGTGAATCCCATCTCCATAATGAGGTGTTTGTGCTCAGTCATCCTTGTTTCCAAGAGGACCAGCATGGCATGCTTGTGCAGCTTAACCATCTTAGCACAATGTCTCCTAAATTTCCCACTGTTATCCCCTCTAGCATTCTAGGTAATAAAATTCATCAGCAATATTGGGTTGATTTTTGGCTTCCTTTTTAGGAATTTGAATTTCACCTCCACTGTTTGGCTCTCTGGGTTCTCCATCCCCTAAGGATTCTGGGAAGTTAACTGGGCCATTACTGGTTTTAAGTTCACAGCTGAGTCTCCTGAGTTTGGCTTTAAACTTAATCTTAGGATTACTCCATACATTACCATGCTTCTCGGGCAAAGTACGATAAGCATTTCTGCCCCAGGCCCTCCCAACTCTATTGTTTCTCTTGTTGTAGTAGCATAGCTTTGGTCTTTGGCACTCCCGGCCTTGCTATCATTTTCTCTAAATCTATGTTGGTGGCCTCTATGTGCTTGTGGACATTTTCTGACCCTATCCTTGGAGATGGGGTCCTTTTCCTCACTGGTGTCCATGGGAAGAAGGGAGGGCTGGGGTTCCCCTCCGCTAGAGAGAGTAGCAGGAAGAAGGAGAGAGTATGGCTTATCTACTGCATGAGGAGGCTCAACTAATCTGCATTCATTTTTTGCTGGCTTAGTGCATACTAAGCTTGCATGAGGGTTGCCAACCACAATTAGTGCCCATAGTTTAAAAGGGCATAGTTCAGGCTGGTTGTGACTTGTTTGGCCAAGTAGTATGGGGTTTTGAGTTACCACTGAGATGGGTATTGTCCCTATCGAGAAGTTCAAGGCAAAGGCAATACCCTGTAGTGCCATCTCTAACCATGAGGTTGGAATGTGATCCATGGAGAGTGAGGTAGAAGAGACCCTTATCTGATTTGGATCCTCCCCTTGGTTTTGCATATTGCTGCTGTTTGTTGGGTTGTTCCCCCATCCATTGTTAGAGTCTAAATGATAGTGGATTTTAAGTCATTAGATATGCCTTCATTTCCTTTTAAGCAAGGGTCTTCTCCGTTGGGTTTTCATGCATGAAGATTTCTCATCATTAGAAATCATTTAGAGGCGATGGTGTCAGTCAAATCAATAGAGAGATGGTGATGATGGGACACAGGGTTGGTTATAGCGTGAGAGGGAGAGTGAGAAGGCTTAGTTAAATCCTTCTCTCTTTGCATATTGTTAGTAATATTGTTAGAGAGATCAGGTGTAGCCACATCAGTGGGCCCCAAAATTTGATTTGTGTCAGAGAAGGGGGTTATTAGATTTGGGATTGCATTTTGGGTATTTTTCATACCCGATACGAGTGAATGTTTCCCTCTTTCGGCCGCGTGAGAGGCATTAGGTGTATGATTAGGGAGGCACGTGCCTAACTTGTGCTCTAAAATCGGCACAAATTGTGAAATGTGTTGTCGGTTTGAACTCTGCGCTAGAGGCCCAGACAGTTGCATCATGGGCCCATGTGGCCTAAGATGCCTGTCTTGTTGGGTGTTGTCTAAACGAATCCCGTGTGACTTGATTTGGGAATCTTTATTTTTTCCATATTTCCCGCAACCCTAGCACGCCATGCTCCGTAGCCCTGTTGCAGCCCTCAAAATCATCTAAGTTAAGAAGGATGTTGAATTTACCTAAATCTGATGGTCGCTATCCGCTCCCCGATTTGTTCTTTGTTACCTCGAGTCATTGAAACCTTCTATTATCCCTTGCCGTTTTTCTTTTCGTGGGAATTCCACCACTTTCTAGCCATCATCTTCTTTGGTTTTGTGTCCTGTCGACGATGTTTCTATTGTGTCCTTTGCCCCTATCTGCCGTTGATTTGGGCATTTCTTGAGTAGGTGACTTAGTCGCCCACACCTCTTGCACATGATACCCTCCCTTTCATACTCAATTGGTTGTTTATATTCCCCAATAAATACCATCGTTTGCAGTGGTACCTCGATGGGTACCTAGATACAGATCCATGCATACCTGCCTCTTAAGGTAGCAGAGGTCCACGTATTTATTTTCAGCAGCCTACCAACCTTTTTTCCCACCATTTCTATGATCTCTCTATCATAGAACTTTGTGGGTAATTGGAGGAGTCAGATCTAGATGGCGTTGGCGTGTATTTTTTATTCCGCCAGAATAAAGTTCGGTTCCCAACTTCTGACGGAGAGGAAGTGTCCCATGACGTACCATGGGCCTCCGTGCAATGCAATTACCATGTTCTCTTCCTTTTCAAATTTCACCACAAAGAAATCACAACCTAGATCTATCAGTGTTAGTTGTTCACTAGGATTCTATAGGTGTTGTAGTTTCTGTTTCAATAAGTGATGGGGAATTTTTTTCCCCCAAAGATCGTGATGATTAATGATAAACACCATAGGTGGTAGAGTCTGTTATTTTGTTCTTGGCTGAGAATGATGGGTCCGGTTGTGTCGTATGGGATGGGTGTTAGAGTTGCCTCCGACTTGTGGTACTGATAATTATATGTGATTGACTTTGTCAAGTTTTTGTCCGCTAGTATCTCCTTAAAGGTATTAACCTTTTCTTTTGGAGTAGATTCAACTTCTATCGGAGTTGAATTGGTGTCCGGTGGGTCGGGGGTTTAGTGCCAGTGGTGATAGTTGGTCCTGTGCGGGGTGGGGGTTGGGGTGGGGTGAGGATGGGGGCGAGGCCATCTGGGGGAAGAAAATAATTGTAGAGAGAGAAATTCTTATACTCTCAGTCAGATTAGTGGATTTCGAATTTCCTATTAATACTACCAATTAATAATCTCTCCATTGTAGTGTTATTTTTATTTTTATTTTTGAATAATTCAAATAAAATTATTTTCCCTGATTTAGTTTAAGTCTTCTTGTCAAAGTAATACATGTGTCTTTACATAAAGTTTATTATCATTAATTATTACTTATATTTATTTTGATAGTTATTTGTGACAATGACTAATCGTGATAAACTAACATTATCTGATTATGCATATGATCCAAGTTAACTTGTTTTTTTTTTTTCTCAGAGAAAGGATTTCCTCTGAAACTATTAATTGTAAGAAAGAAATTGAAATGCGAAGTATACACACTAGAAAAAACGGTTAGTATATAAGATTGAGATACGGAAAACAGTTGGCGGACAAATGGCGCCAAAACAGAGAAGAAAAAAACACGTCTTTTCCATTATTTTCCACCCGTCAAAAACAAATACAAGCAGTTTCTCTCTTTCTTTCACTTTCTCTTTTCCTCTGCAAATTTGGATTTTTCTCCTACGATGTGCAATGCCTGTGGTACTCTATAATTCACAAAGGTACAACAATGATAATTCAATGTCCAATTTTGTCCAATTTCCCTTTTACAGTGATGCCAATTCGTTATTTTCCATTTTCCGCTGTTATTTTATTTTCATGGATCTCAAATCGCATACGCTGCAGAGTTAAATTATATCTGGAAAGTCTCATTTTTTTGGTATAAAATTCCATTTTTATACAGTTTAATTTTGCAAGGTCTATTGTTTATCTATTGGCAAGACAACCCCATGCATGCATTATACTATATACTTTTGAATCAGTTGATTGATTGTTTGGTTATGAATATCAAACATGGTAATTGATATTTACTTGCCAGATCCCGTTATACGTCAGGTCGGATATGCATTTGGTATGAAAAATATTTTCCCCTAAGAAATCATTCTCTGAAAAAAAAAAATTCCCAATGTTTACTTGGGTATAAAGAGTAGGTGACATGATAATTGTACAAGTTTGAGATAGGTAAAGAATTCCCCGCACCCAGTGTTTACGCTAGACTATCCTAATTTACTATGGTTAACTTATAAAGTCAGGTGAGAATATGTATTAATTAACTTAGTATGATCTAATGATAAGAGTGGTATGTCAAAACATGTCATGTATTCATTGGATTGGTGTAAACACCGGGTGCAGATTAGTTCTTACCAGATAAGATAGATAGTACGGTAATGTTTTCATGATATTTTTGGGTATTAAAAGTTGATAATAGTGTTTTAAAGTGTTGATTGAAGTGAGACTGAATAAGAGTTGGGTATTTGTACTGTCTATAGGTGAGGGGAGTTATTTTCTCCATTTTGATAGATAATATTTTCACTAGAAAAGACATTTTCTAGATTTTAAGGTAGACAAACACTATATTTTCCTTGATGAAACCATTTTCCATCACCCCAAACAAGTGGAAAATGACTTCAATCTAAAGAGGACTTTCCAAAATTAAAACTGTTAACTTTATTGGTTTCAATGATACTTGTTGTATTGCCATTGCTAGCTATCCCTAATCACCCTTTCGCTAATTTGGTTTCATCGTATGTATCAGGTGTACGATGTTGGAAACTCTTAACTCAATTAAGATGTAGTACCTGTAGCTGATCATTGACAAAGAGTATACTACAACACATGGGAAAGGGTTTGCGCCTTCGAAATTCTAGTTTTACGCGAGAAAGTAATCCTCCGGGATGCTTGTTTGGGATACTTCATCATTTAAATCACCATCACCACCGGTGGCATCTAGTCCGGAAACGCCTCCCGCTCATAAGGCAAGGTGGTGGAAAGCATCTTCCTGGTGAGAACAAACATTAGTTGTTTATCTATATCAATTTTCATACTATAGCATTTTACAAAATGAAGGGGGTTGTGTACAAGAATTAAAGGCTTAATGTTATAGGAGTAACTATACTCCTCAATTGTTGTTATTAAGCCTGTTGATTGTGATCGAGAATTAGAGTAGAGGTTAGTAAGTAGTCGAGCGTTTTACTTTTTCTTTCCCGTACCGGTAGTTTTAGTGTTAGCATGGTATCTTTTTATTCTTAGATTGCTATCGGTACCTACTGTTTGATTGCTATCATTCGCTTTGGTTTTCTTAATATCTTGTTGTTATTGCTTGTTGTCAATGCTTCTTTTCATCTTAGCCGAGGGTCTAAAGGAAATAACCTCTCTGTCCTCTCATGGTAGGGTCATGGTAGGGGTAAGATCTGTGTATGCCCTACTCTCTCCGGATCCCACTTGTGGGAATCCACTGGGTTTGTTGTTGTTGTTGTTGTAAGCGTATTGATTGTGAAGTAGTTTGTCCATATTCTCCTAACCCTTTTAGTTATTGGATCTAACAAGATTTAACACTTTGTATAAGTTAGTGATAACATAGTGTTTATAACTAACTAATTCCTTGTTTCCAGCAGCAGGAGATCTTGGAAGTAATGCAACTGCTAAAATTCTAGAAAACTCAGATGTCAAAGCGGATGATTCCCGTGTAAGTTTCTGCATCATATAACTGAACCTGCTTCAAAGTTTGGTATATTTCTGCTTTTGTTTTATGTGTTGCTTCTTCTGATACATGTGCAAATAGACATACCTGTATAAACATTTGCACATAATTATATATGTTAACGAACTTTACTATTTTCAGATTGTAGTGAAAACAGCAGGGACACAGCCCAAAAGTTCGATAAAATCTCGTTTAAAAGCTTTGATGACAAAAGAGCTACTATCTAGAAAAAGGGTCAGACATCGCCGAAGTTTGTCTTACCCTGCAAGGACACCGCTGGAACAAACTGCTTCTATTGATTATCTAGACCCTGCAAATGTAGATCCTTCTCCAAAAGTTCCTTTAAACGATGAGACTTTGCAGCATCGTGAGAACGAGTATTCTTCCGTTGCCAGTTTATTAGATCCACCCTTGCCGGAGAAAAGAAAGGATGTTGTTACCACCAAAGACAGATGTGAATTGTGTGCTGCTATGCTCGATATGAATCACTTAAAGCAATGTGATACTAACAAGAATGGGAAGCAACAAATTACAGACTTCAGTCTTCGTCGTACACAATCACTTTATTTTAGAGAGCAGACTAAAAATGCCTCAATTGAAGAGGCAAAGCTATTTTTGGATGCTCTTGATTTACTAAACATGAGAGAGGAGGTATTCCTAAAAATATTAAAGGACCCAAATTCTTCGTTAGCGCATCAGTTACATGGTACACAGGCATCCAAAGGCTTAACCAAGTCCGTGTCATTTCCTTCCCGTCTCTCACTGGGAAAAATTGTCAGGTCAAGAAATCATAAGAGCAGTCAAGATAACTCAGTAACATCGACAAATTTGGATAGCGAGGATGAAGTTGCAAAAGGTTTGCCGATAAGACTAGATTCATTTGATAACATCCCTTTAAGTTCACCTGTTGCCAAACGGAATCGGCATCAAAGTAAACTTGTCCTTGAGCGTTTCAAGAACTTGAGGAAGAAAATAAGACATATGCTTAAGGAGAGCAGTAAGGAGAAACGTCGAATTGTCATGGATGCTGTCCTTCATAAGGTTCCACATGATCGTAGTTCATCCAACGACGTTAAACAGGGAACCAATTTACTTGAGAAGCCAACTGCAGATGGAAATGACACTGGTCACTACTCTTCTCCATTTAGCAAGAGCCAAATGAAATGCTTTTCAAGAACGTCATCGCTCAATGAATCAGTAGACAGATATAATAGATTGCTTGAATCCTGCTTCAGTAGAGAAGAAAAACAGCACAGCTCTGAAATGTCAAGTTTGAGAGCATCAAGATCACCTTCACCAGCTAGAAGTAAACCCATTATCCTGGACAGGATTCTGTCTTTACCTGATCTAAGAAATTACGCTTCTTTCCGAATTGAGGACACTCCCGAAGCCAGTTATTCAGAAACACAAGATACAGCTGCATCTGCTGAATCGAGCAACAACTTAAAACTGAAGTCCCTGGATTTTATTCCGTTAGGTTCCGAAAAGCAAACTAAACAAGATTTTAGTTCAGACTCCAAGATTCCCGAAGAGTTTGTTGATGTCAATGAGGCTTCCGATGACTTAGAGGAGAACCTTTTTTCGGTTGAATGCAATATGGAGGACACTTCATCTCCTAATTCCAAACTAGATAAACCAATTCCTATTCCTTTGCCTGATATGAAATTTCAGGAAGCTAATACTATCCCAGAAGATCTCTCTGCAACTGAAGGTATTATTTTGAGGCAATCTCATATTTTACTTTCTTCCCCCATTCCCATTTATCTTTCTTGACAGTAAGTTATACACTACTCAAATGCTTCCCACAACGAATCCTCATTTTCGCAATTTTGTTCTTATACCTGTTTACTTTTGATGTATTGCTTCTCTCAAAGAAACTTTACATGCTTATAATTTGTTGTTAGTGGATATAATTCATTTCTCTCTGTTAAACACAGAGGCGGATCTGGGATTTGAAGTTTATGGGTTCCCACAGTGACCTTAAGTAAATATACATTAAGTAACTGCGTTCACAATCAAATATGTATGGATATTTAGTGGATTTTTTAATACATATACAGGGTATGTGCCTGGGTTCATATGAAACCACACCTACTAAGCTGGATCCGCCCCTTGACTTAAACATGTGCTGTCCACATGAAAGCCAAACATTTATTAGTATGGTGTTTTCGTAGGATGTGGAATGGATATTCAATTGAGCAACAAACTATGCATTATACTTACCCTGGTTAATGAAACATCTCAGTTTCAAACCTATGACTTGAAGCAATCTTTAAGCTACTTTTATTACTTTTGCCATTTGTTTTTTACAGAAGGGAATCAATTGAACCCCTTCAAACATGTAGCTCTGTCCCTGATCTTATTCTCTGCAAGCATATTGGAACGAAAACCAAACTTTTAAAACATCTGCTGCACTGTTTTCATTAGCTAACTAAGAGAATGAACTTTACTTGGATTCCGCAGGTATATCGGAAAATGCATTAGACACCGATGAAGGACTATCGGCCAATGAACAGAGGAAAAGTCTTTTGCAAGTTCAAGTGGATGAAAGAAATAAAGCTGAATTCAATTATGTAAAAGATGTGCTGGAATTATCTGGCTTTAGTGGAAATATATTTATGATGAACCCTTCAGTATTTGAGGAAATGGATGGATGTTTGCTTTCTCAACCCGAGAGCTCAGGATATGCTGACTATGGAAGCTGTGATCAACTTCTTCTGTTTGATTTAATCAATGAGGTCTTATTACAACTTTATGAGAGATCATCTTTATACTGGCCAAAGTCTTTAACGGCTCGTTCTTTTATCCATCCAACGCCTGTGGCATACCATCTGCTTGAGGAAGTATGGACAGATATAAGCTGGTGTCTTAGCTTCAAGCTGGAGAATGATCTATCACTTGACGATGCTATGAGCCATGATCTTGCAAAACGCGACAATTGGATGAACCTGCAGTTTGATGCCGAGTGTGTTGGATTGGAGCTCGAGGATCTCATATTTGATGATCTTTTAGATGAGCTAATATTCATCGACGTTTATTAAGGCCGGATAACATACCTTTCAGTACGTGCAATATTAGTTCCGGGGTAGGTGTTTTAACATTTCCTCTTCATAGAAACACTCCCAAGGTCCACCTGCTACAAACACTCGGATCTGCACAAAAATGTGCAGAATTGTAGTATGAGTACGGGACAACATGTACTCAGTAAGTATCAAGATTAACCTCGGTGAAGTAGTGACAAGGTTCAAGTCATGTGATACTCACTAGTCAAAGAACCTAATTATCGGAAAAAAGAATGCTGAATGAATATGGCTTTAACAAAATTCTTTCAGACTGTACAGGTAGGGTAAATTAAGCTTGAGGGAGTATATTAGAAGTTTCAATTGAGAATTGTAGTATTAGCAAGAATTGTAATTAGGACAAGCTTCCCTTAGCAAAATCAGCAATTAAGCTTTGTTCCCTTGGAAGCACCTATAGATGTAACTTAGCTTTGTCTTACTGACATTCAGTTACTTGTTCAAGTGAAGATCTGTATATGGTTATATTATGTACTTACTGATTATGATTGTGTAAGGATGTCCATCTGAATTCTCATTGGTAAGTGAATATTTAAGTGAATGAAGTATTTCTAATGTATGATTCACTATAAGTTTTTATTCAAAGGACCAACACAAGGTAAACGCCATCTAAATTGAAAAGAACGAAAAATTATTACTAGATATCTATGAAGATTAAGTTCCATATTATATTGGATCATGCACTTCCCTTTTTTTCATCATTGGACATGCACTTTATTGTGGTTAAAATGGAGCTTTTTCTTTCTTTCTTTTTTATTAAAAAATTTGTATTTTGGCTCAAGTGATGAGGGAAGGAAATGAAACATAACTTTGTCTCAGAAAGTACCTTTTCGTTATCCTAAGATAAAAACTCAGTGCAACGTGCCCGTCTAGCTCAGTTGGTAGAGCGCAAGGCTCTTAACCTTGTGGTCGTGGGTTCGAGCCCCACGGTGGGCGATTAGCTGATTTATTACTTTTGTGCACGCACGCGCACACTTATCTCCATTACTAGTCCCTCATAAAGTTGTAATATGACCTCATTGATTAAATTAAACAGAAAAAATTTACACCAGCTACTGCCTTTACCATATCTAGAAAAGGTCAGGTAAAACCTGACTGTTATAGTTGTAAAATTAACTACTACAATTTGACCAAATTTTCAATTATAGTGAATTAGATTCAGTGTTCATGTGTGAAATTAGTACTCCAAAACGTATCTGAGACAGAGCTCATTGGATCAAGGAACATAAAGAGATCTTTTTAATAAGGTTCGAGGTAAGGCAGATAAATTGGTTGAAGCAGGAGGGCAGTGCAGAAGTAAGCTGAGAAAGATCAAAGAAAAACTCAAAACCTATCATCGCTTTTCAACATATTGTTAATTACGTCTGAATCTACATTTTCACAGTAGTCACAACGGGGTTGGCAAGGAGGGGGAAGGATATCATATTAATAATCCATATACCTACTTAGACTATAATTTACAACTTTAGGAAACCAGTTCAATGGATCAAAACAACAATAGAACACGACATATATTTACAATCTCTGTACAGCAATGTGTGATAATCAGCCGCTCCACCAAAGTCACTTCCATGGGCTATGAAACATCCCTTTCCGGTAAAAGCAAATCCTACTTCTCTGCCGCAGATGTCAAGCCTATTTATCTGCCACATGTTTATATGTTAGCAAAATAACTACGTAAACATGCCATAAATTAGCAAATCTGAACCATCAAGGGATCTTTTTCTATTTCCTTGTGAAGAAAAGAAGACGAGAACAAAGTAACACAGGAAAAAATAATGACTGGATTGATCAGGTGCTTGCAAGTTGCAGTAACGACAGTCAAAACAAAAGAAGAATCAGAGGGAGGCACTAAGAAACTTTTCGCAACAACATTTTGTAGCATTTTTTAGCAGAAAATCTCAATGCAGAAGCAGCAGTAGAGACTGCAACATGAATGTGGGATGGGATGGCAATGAGACAGGTCCATCCCACCCACACATGAATGAAAGTGGAGAGATACTTAGCAGGTCAATGTTGTTTTTGTTTCTTTTTATTTAGCAGCATATCTATCACCAAGTTCAGCTCAACTTAACAAAATTATTCTAAACGTCTTCTATTAGTAATTTTCCGTGTTAAACCTTTCTGATTCTTAACAAACTATTATGCTTTGATTAAGATTTCGAAAACTAAATTAAATCTAGTGAAACATCAGATTAAATTGTAATATTGCAAACTCATCTTGAATGCATAACATATCAGCTATCGTTACCCTACCCCCAATACCCTGCGCAAAAACTATGCAACTTCATTTTGATTACCTGTCCAACTATCATTCAGAAATTTCAGTTTTCTTTAACTATTACTGAGCAAATTGGATAATGATTTTTGAACATAGGGAATAAAATGGCAAAGAATTAAATGCTTACTTGTACTGCCTTGGAAACCAGATGCAAACATAAAATCAAATTTGAGGACACTCGTCTAGCTCAACTATATATATGATTAAATACTAAAAACTAACATAACAGAACTTAAGGCTAGCATATTTTTTGGCTTACCGGGGTTGGGGGGAGGGGTGTGGTGCGCGGAGGAATGAAAAGAAATATGTTACTTCAAGCGATTCAAATTTTTATCATCAGTTTAGGAAAAGGAACAGAGGGGCTGATGCGGCGTAGTCCAGTCATTTTAATCAGATTTCACAGGTTAATTCATACACTAGAGTTTTGGATGGCTAAAGATTTCCAAGAGAACTGCAAATTTAAAGATCTAATAACCCTCAACCCCCACCCCACCCCACACCCCAAAAAAAATCCATGTGGATTAGTAAAAATAAACCAGGAATAAAGCTATTTGTATAGATTTTTAATCATATCTTTTGGTCCTCATATGAAACCTCAAAAGGAAAACATCTTCTATTTGGCCCATTTCATCCCAATACCCAATAATTTCTCTCTTAAGATAAAACTGGGGGCCTCTAAAATTAAATGTTCTCTAAATCTCACTCTTATCCTTAAATTGACATACAAACTCTAACCAAACTAAACCAAAATAAGAAGACTTCTGGCAAACACTATCTGAAACCAGTACTCGCTAAAATCATGTAAAACTTGGACCTAACAGTCACAGACAAGGATGCCAAATATCCCTGTATTTACAATCAAGTTGTTCTAAGACCTCTGATTTTTCCACGAGGACTCCTAGAATGCCCTACTATGCAGAAAATCCCAATAGAATGCCTGTCCTTGCCCAAGATTGCATTGTTTATTGTAAAATCTCATTGACCAATTTTGAGCCTCCACCTAGAATTTTGGTGCCAAGTCTGGAGATCATTTGTTGGAAACCATTTTTTAAAATCTCAGCCAATTCACTAACATGGCTTAAGGCACTTCACCTTAAGTTTTTTAGCTCAGGCACTTCATTAACAGTGTTAACTGAAATATCAGGAAAAATAAATTAACTTTGTACCAAAAAAAGGAATATAAGAACCATTAATCACGAATAATCACAAAAAAGAACTGTCTGGAGAACCCTGCTTCCAAGACAAGCAAATGAAACTGATCTATTCACACATTGGATTACGTCTGAAGCTAACATTTCTCAGAATAGGAAAATGTCAAAATTATAGACTAACCTCGATAATCTGTATATTAGACAGTAGCAGACCGCAGAACATTGGACATGCTGTGTCTGAGTCAAAACTCAGAACCAGACAGCTGATAACTTTTTACCGTCTTTGACTAATTCCTGGGACCTAGTTAACCTGCAAGAGTCAAGATAAGAATAAAGATAAAGTACCTGTCAGTAAGTAAAGACAAATATACCCCGAATATGGCGATCATGAAACGAACTTTACCAGACCTTACAAAACAGTCGAACTAAAGCATGAAAAAAGTGCCAATATTCGTCTGACGAAGCACCTTTGAACTACGATCCAGTCCATGAGAAGCCACCTAAATAGTTGATTCAAATAAATTAGCAAGCTGCTATAACTAGAGGTATGGAATAAAGATAAATATGATCCAATGTCTCTCAGAGAAAAGCGCCAGATTTAAAGCAATAGCTATGCTCATTTAGATTTCAGAACTCAGAAGTACAGGACAAAACTTCCTTGCTATGATGAGATAATCATGGTAGTTACTAACATCAAAGAAGAGGACAACTGATAGAGGGAAGGGGAATAAGAAAAAGTAAAAAAATATTAGAAGACAACACAGTACAAGACATGCAATTACTATAAGTCTAGTTTAGGCACATTTGGCGGTAGAGAACCATGAACGTTATGAAACGAGAAAAAATGGCTCTTAACGTCTTACCTGCTCAATTTTCAGTACATTATATATGTATGAAAGCACATTTAACCGTCTAAGCAAAATGAGGTCCCTAAGCAGTGGCTAACTGTTTGCACTTTAAGACATTTAAAAGCTCAGAGGCGCACATGGAGTACATAATTAACTCTAGCTTAAGCCATACTACTACTTTCGGTTCCTTCAACAGCTTTTTCTGTTAAATCCATAATAATCAGAGAAGGAAGATTCTCTATTTCTCTTTTCCTCCATAGTCGGGTCTTTTTTTTAAACCCATTGTCTTGCTTTATCTCCAAGGACATAAAAAAGGCCACCTAACAAATAGCACAATAAGAGAAACTGCCTCCAAGGACATTAATCAGACCACCTAACAAATAGTATAACAATAGAAACTCAGTCACCGCAGCAGTAAATTATGCAAAGCTCTTTCTGTACCATATGAGTTAAAGCAGCATAGCGTTCCTCATTTAGATACAATGGCTTCCCACGATGCATTTCACTATCCTGCAAGTATAAAGAGAAAGTTTAAGATCCAAATGATAAACACCAAATTCCATAGCACTGCACATGTATATCCATCCACACTAGTCTCGACAAGGATTGAAAATAATTGACCCACAAAAGAAGGAAATACAAAACAAGGGGGGGAAAAAACCACTTATCCTTCAGATCCTTCTTATGACAGATTAAGTTGGACTGTCACAAATTGGATACTTTGGAGACATTTCCTAACATGAATTTGACTGAGACCCATTTCTTCTCACTTTTTGACTCAAAATATAGAACTAAATAAATAAATACATAACAAAAACAAAAAAGTTGAAGATGATTTGAGGGTACAAGAAACTTAGAAAGAAACTTCTCTTCACATAAAAAAAAGTACATAACAAGATTGTTCCAGATTTTATTTTTTGCTTGGCGGTTCAAAATAGGGGGCAACCTTTGAAATAGAACCTAAACTGCCACTTGATGCTTTTGCATCTCTAACCCTTCACATGTTTGAGTGCTGTGCTGTTTTGACTTTCATCTTCTTCTTTTTTTTGGTGTAGTTCTTTTACTCCTATACATCTTCCATGGTACTCCACTTCCACATTTTTAAGTTTGTCACTTTTCAGATGTATGGTATTTTCATAACGTGCTTCAGCATGCACCAGGTCCTGTCAGACTCTGTAATTCCCAAGGAATTTATCTGAAAGACTAATACTGTATTTACAAGCTTCGGCCCTTCAAGAGAAGTTTCAGATGTTTATTTATTTGCTCACTTTCCATTTTTCCTTTCAACAATTCTATTTTACATCTGGCAATTGGTCTATGATTTGCAAAATTGACGTCTAGATAGATGAGCTGAATCTTAATATGACTACTAAGCAACAGTCCAATTATTTGCAGTACATCTATTACTGAACCACAGAAACCCGATTGAAGAAAGAGTATGCCATATTTTATATATCAAAGATCAATCTTCTTCCCAAATAAGCTGCGCAAATTTGACAAGGCAACAGTCCAAAAATTTTATCGTATACAAACAGAGGGTTTCTAAGTGGAAATAGTGAATAGAAGTGGAGATAAAGACAGCTTGTTGATGAACTTATACATTTATTCATATACTATAGATAGCCTATCTATCTTGATAGGTCAAAAGAGATAAGAGCCTAAGCAAGCAAGAATAAGCTGCTATTCCAAGGAAAGAGGTAGTGGATCCATGTTTCGGTAATATCATATGTAAAGAACATTGACAGGAGATAGGAAAGCCATTCATCAAAAAGTGGATACATTTTGGGACAACACCAAGAGGGAAATACAATAGCATTTCATAGAGGAAGTATACACAGTTTTAAAAATAATGTGTCTATATTTTTGCACTGTTATATTTGCACCGTGCAACTTACGTGTACATAATACATGACTGTTAAAAAGCTACTGTTAAAAAGCTTGTGACATTAGTGCCAGAAACATTGTGGAACACAAAATACGTGAAGAATGGAAATAATGATATAAACTAGGGGGAAGGAGCTGAAAGGAAAGAAAGGGAACAAGCCAAGTATGTACCCAAGCATGTCCTATAGGATAGGAACTAATCTTTTCCAAGCAAATTACAGTTAGCTGTATGAGGAATACTAATGGGTAGAATGAACCATGGAACATCATTGTTCTTGAAGCTTTGATCAATATTAGAACATCAAACCATGTGTTAACACTATTCTTATACACCCCTCCCCCTTTTTTGACAAGTAAAACCTTTTCTTACAAAACTGGTTATTAGGTAGCAAGAGGTCCAATAGGTGGCCTTTTAAACCTCTAACAAATAGTGCTCCATCAGTTGAAAGATTTAGCTCTAATTTGAATAAATGTATGACCCACAATTCAACTTTAAAAATTAAAGCCCAAAACAAACTGGTTATAAGAAGGATATGAATTACTTGATTGTCTATCCCACTTTGTAGCAAAATCTCAAGTAAGAAGCAATAAAAAGAAAGATAATTATATCCAAGCCAGTGTTATCAAAGGCGAAAAGTGCAAGAAAGCTCTAAGGTTCGTTGGGGCTTTAAGCGCAAAGCTCAATGAAGCGTGGGCTTTAATAGAAAAAGGCGCCACCGGAGAAAAAAGTAAAAATATGTATATGTAGTCCAAGACAAATAATTATAAGCATGAATAGCAAATATATGGACAAAGAAATTGAAAAAAAAATACGATAAAGTGAAATATCAATAGTTTAATGTCGTCTGTTAAGAATTACACTCATTGGCAAGGGAAAAAAGTATGCCTTAGAGCCTTGATGCGACACTAAAGCGCCCACAAAGCGAGGGGAAGTGCTCAACATGTTTTGAGCCTCGCTTAAGGGCTTAAGCGCGCCTTTGACAACACTGATCCAAGCACACCATGAGAGCACAAAAAGGCCTTCAAAAATTACTGAACTCAGGGCTGCTCAATTAGAACATTTTATATATCAATTTTACACAAATACGTCTCAAATTCATGTTAGTTTTTCCCCGGGATTTTAGAAACTTCTTTGGAGTGGTCGGAGAGTATCCTATCATCATCTTATAAAAAAATCACTTTTCCCGTTCTTCACCACATAAATCTAAGCTCCAACATAGCCCCAAAAAGAAGAAATAAAGGAATAGAACCACAAATAGTTGTTCCAAATCTTCGAGTGAAAAGAAGATATTGCTACCAACGTGTGAAGCAAAGTCTTTCTTCTGCTATGAGCTGGATCCATACCCTCAAACGGCCAAACCAAAGTTGATATATTCACTGGCGACAACACAGAGAAGCAGCAGAAGAAGATGGATGTCAGGTTATGGAGAGAGAGAGAGAGAGTTTGGCATTGCGAAAGACAGAAGAAAAAGGGGATGGTGATGGGAAACATCCTTTTGGTCAATATGAAAAGTGACTTGTCAGCAGATGGCTACAAAGAGGCGACCATTTATGACCAGTTCCAACTCTACTTTCTTCAGTTTGTGGAGAAAAGCACGGTCAATAACTTTGGTGCCTTACTGAATTGACTCCCAATTTGGGAGGACTTTCTTGAGACTGTCAGTGCTTTCTCCTTGGGTGAAACAGTCTATTTTCTCCCTTCCTCCATATTCTTAAGAATGTAGATGAAGAAAAAAAGATTGATGTTAACTAAACACTAACCGTGTGCAATCCAAGTCCTTTTACACTATGCAAGGATAGCTAAACCACTGACTTACCTCTTCACCAAATGCGTCCAAGTATGGGGAAGGCCATAATGCCTGATGAGCGGATTTTTGAAGCAATATTGTGGTTTTCTGTAGTGAAAGGACAATCATAAGTCATTCTACTTGCCCTAAAAGACGGTATATTGCATCAGAAAGATCAAGACAAATAAACAAGACAAAAAGGAAATAACACTTACTCTGACTAATAAGAACACCCCAGTACCCGCTCCACAAACCATTGCATGTGTTTGGCACCCACTTTCCCTGACGAAATCAAATGTCAAACAGAATTTCAGGGACTACTAGAAGAATAAAAGAAAGATGCACTGCAACTGCATTTGTACCCGCAACATGACTTCCAATTCGGAGAGCACAGTTTACCACACAGCAAGCACAATGCAGGCTCCTCCTGTACAACTCCACAGTCTGGACAGTGCTGTTTAATATACCTGAAAGTAGCAGAACATTCCAGGGTTATAAAAAGATAGTTTAGACAAGTCAAATAATGTATGTAAGCATGTATATACCAACCTCTGTAAGAGGTCCTGGTAAAGATGAGGCAAAAGCATCAGCTTAAATGGGACAGCAGGGGTAGAATACAAAACACTCTTTAGACTATGAGCGTCAAACTGCTTGGAGAAACGATGCAACCATTTTGGGACCACAAAACGTATTATGTTATCATTAATAACATCATCAAGTTGGGGAATCTTAAATAACTTTTCCAATTTCTCAATCTCAGTGAACTCATCTGCAATTTTTTCACCACATTCCATTGTTTCAGCCATGGAATGTGGTAATCCATCTAATACGTTATTCCCATCACTAAATGGTTCTGATATAGAAGAACGAATCAGTTTCCACAATAATGCACATCTTCTTAAATAAGGAAAACTCTGGCTACGAATTGCATCTTTGATGTCACAAATTTCAATATGATTAGAATCAAAATATTTATAAGCAACTCCATATTCCTCCATTATTCTGTAGACGTCAGTAACCAGAGAATCACTGCCTCCTGACTCGGTCAAACTAGTTTGCCGCTTTCTGCAATAGGTAATTATAATCTGAAAAGAAAAGAAATGACTTAGCACCAATCAAGCACAAAAGACCTAATCTGTAACAAAGATAACGATTGGACGAAGAAAATTTGCAATAACGTGAGTGATAGTGACAACATAGAAAAGATGAACAAGAGACAAGAATGATTCCTCGCACGACAGAAATGGGCTCGGAAGGCAATATAACACCCATATTAATGATGAAAAAGCATCATGTGCAAGAACTGAATCAGAAGCTCGTTTCCAGAACTGAATATCAGGGTACTGTAATTCTGTTTCAGAATATTCCAAAATGTCTTGCATATTACCTGCAAAGCACACCAACAATCATAAACTGCTTCTAGATTCCCCTGACATCAATTATCACTATATTCATGTTCCCAGAATCTCAGCTTTATCCTTTACAAATAATAGAATCATAAAAAGCAACTTATGGAGCAGGAACCGTACCTCCAACAGATGGACTGTCTGGAGGCTCATCTGCAGAAGTGCCTGAGCATATAGACTCTGCAAACAACTGAATACCTCTTAACCTCAACAGGACAGTAAGTGAATTCTTTGTCCGTGTGCTTTGTACAATACTTAGTAACAAGGCTAATATAAAACAGTTTGAAGCTTTGAGTTCTTTGTATAGGGCATCAAGGCTGTAGTTTGGAGCTAAAGAAGTCTTCACAGATCGAGCAGCAATTTCTGTTGATACAAGCGAGTACTTGAGTGTGTCAAACAAGATCAGAGAATGACTAAGCCTACCAGATTCTGAAATCTTATCCTTGTCTGGGAAATACATTTCACATAATACCCCAACCACAGATTCAAGATTTATTCTCATCTGCCCAAATTGCTGAAGTGGAAAACTGTGTAGAATCTCTTTACTTCCAGCAACATCAGCTGCGCTTTGCAGGAGAAATAAAGCTTTTTGAAAACGAAGTGCTGAAAGGCCTACAGCATCTGATGGACCAGTTGAAACAGACTGTGTCGACCTTTTAGTGTCTCCAGGTAATGCTGGCAGCACTGAGTTGGCAAGTCCACGGCATACAGGGCAGAGGAACTCCCCCTGAAAAAATGAATAAATGACAATAATTTAGCAATTCACTGCATAAGAGAGCAGAGAAGAAGATTATAAAGGAGTTTCTGAACCTGATCCGGGTTTACAATATGACCTCCTTCGATAACAAGTCTTCTGGTATACCTGCGTAAAAGCAAATTACTGCTCTAAACTTGAGGAATTGGACGGAAGGCCAACTAAGGAGCACAATAATACATCCCGCATAGTAAGTCTAACATAAAGTAACCTTTTTAAGCTTGAGAAGGAAATACTAGAATAAAGTAGACTAAAATACAAGATCAGTGATAGGAAAACAGCCTATTTGGAAACAGCCTCTCTACCCCAAAGTCGTAAGGTCTGTGTACACACTACCCTCACCAGACCCCACTAAGTGGGATTATACTGGGTTGTTGTTGTTGTTGTTGTTGATAGGAAAACAACCCAGTGACACAGAGAAATTGAATTTCGCCAAATCAGAAAAATAAAGAACAGCAAAGATTGATAATGGCTTAAGACATTCACTTCAATGATCAGACAAGACAGCCTCAGAAGTACAACAAAAGCAAGGAATAAAAAAACTTACAGGCACCCACCCACTTTTTTGGTTAGGAAATTAGTACCTTTCCTTTAGCGAAGATAAATAGCGGTCAAGACATCCCTGATGCACCGCATGACCACAGGATGAAAGATATACCCCGTCACAATCTGATGGACCAAATCCATCATATGCTGGACGCACCATACTTGACTCCGGTTGTGCTTTGTGGCTATTCACCGACCCAGAAGGACTATGTTCTTTTGAAAGAGCAGAAATGTATCTTCCAAGCAAAAGTGACGCAGCACGCCTACTACCACCCAATGCTGAGAGCCTCTTATCATTTTTCAAAGGATCCCAGTTCCATGAGTTAACATCCATTTCTTCCCGAATCAACGAGTACATGTGTTCTTCTAGCATCACAAAGGAAGAGACTGTCTTTTTCTTTACAATGCTTGATACACAAGGAGGTTGAATGTTCTTCATTGAGGGGAATTTTGCCTTGATATATTCCACAAATGCTTCCACTTCATTAGGTTGTCCTTCTAAAGCAAGCTCATTTACTTCATTTTGGATTAATTGCATTAACCAAGTCGATGAAATAATTTCTGAACTTCTTGAGAGATTGCTCCTTTCAGATAAAATGTCTTTCATTTTTTTGGCACAAGACATGGGCTCTTTCCCAGAGCGGCGAGTTTCTTCCCATGAAGGAGGACCTTTGTTGGTGAAACTGAGAAGCCTGGATTTCTTATATCAGGAATCAAGATGAAATGAGTATCGTTCACTTTATCAGGAGGATAAGTTAACGTTCAATAATCAGATAAATCACCAGTCATATCCAAGTAGAAGACAATGATATCAACACATAAAATAGGGCCACCTACCTGAAGAAGAATTAGGTAAGATACAGGGCTTTTAGAATTTGGGTCATGGCAAAGAGAGCAAATCACAGGAGTAGCCTCTTCAGATCTAGGTCTATCATCCGAATTGCATAACTCTTTACCACGTTTAGAATCATCTGCAGCAGCATCTGCTGTGGTATCAATGCTTGCTAAAAACTTGGATTGTTGGGCCCTCATCTTCTCCTGTAAAGTAGGCATGGAGTACATTGATAAAGTGACCAAGTCAAACCAGATTCTCCCTGTACTATTAACTAAAAACAGAGAGATTAAGTTTTCTCTAGTTCTACTATGGTATGGCAACATAGCGCAACAGAAGTATGCATCAGAATGACAATGACACAAACAACATTCAAATCTATGATATGTTGTGCAATTCTCTAAATCTATGTTTCATAAATAGAGGAAAAGCAAGGCTAGCTTCAACTTTAGGGAGAAAACTAAATTGCACCACTTGATTCTTTTTAGCGCCAAGGAGCTTTTTTATGGGGTCAGTGCATGTTAATAAATAGGAGATACATGTACATGTTTGTTACCATATTTGGTAATATGTAAGTTCAAACAGGTATCCAACTGTCTTCCTTTATTCGGAAATACTCTCTTTTATTAAAATTGATGTTAGTTTCCAGGCCAGTTGCGCATACACCTCGACAATTTCACAGGATACCTGCTATCTCCCACCAGCACAGATACAGGGTAACTCTTGCAACCAAGACTTAGGCAAATGGGAAGAAACTACCCTTTTTATAATCGTGATGTCCGGACCAGCTTGTACACACCTTGATTAATATCACGAGATACCTGCTACCTCCCACCACCAACAGGTACCAGGTAACTCTATCTACCAAGGCTTGGACCTATAGAAAGTAAAAACTTAGTGCTTTTTGCCTTCGCGGGGCTTGAACTTGAGACTCATGGTTCTCCTCCCCTTTCATTGACCATGAAGCCACACGCTTAGGTTCTTATCTGGAACAATAAGTCTCTCCATGATATAAATAATTTTGGGCCTCCAACATTCCATGGTAGACTTAACACTAATGACTTGTTCAAGATAGCATGGAGGAAAGCATTGTTCCAGTGTTATCCTTCGCGGTGTATAAAGCAGCAAGTCATAGACACGGATATAAGAACAATTACAATTGCCTGTTCATCTAAAAAAATTACAATTGCCTGTTTGGAATCCTAGAAGGATGTTTTGCAGTTTGGGAGAACTTCTGTTAATTAAATTATGCGGCTGTGATAATACTAAAGAAGGTAGAATTTGCTAGGTCACCATCCTCCTCCTCCGGATTATATGCACTGTAGTATTGCAGGATAAAGTTAGGTCTCCTACTTCATGTGGAATGGAATAGGTTTCTTGCCCTGAACAGGTGTGAGGCAGAATATTCTCAGTAGCAGCAATTATAGCATAACCTACATTAAGTAGGAATGCTTTGTCATTAAAACTAAGTTGTATTATTTTTCATCTGGTCGTTGTAATTACACATATTGACACAAAAAATGTTAATACACTTTTCTGAGTTAAGAAAACAGATACCTTCACTAATCAACTGAAGAATTTTTAGCTTATAATTTTACTTGAAAAAATAAATATTATTCTGAACATAATACGCCTATAGTCCAGGTAAGGCATAACGTCGTCAACTTCACTAATCAACTGAAGAATTTTTAGCTTATAATTTTACTTGAAACAATAAATATTATTCTGAACATAATACGCCTATAGTCCAGGTAAGGCATAACGTCGTCAACTTCACTAATCAACTGAAGAATTTTTAGCTTATAATTTTACTTGAAACAATAAATATTATTCTGAACATAATACGCCTATAGTCCAGGTAAGGCATAACGTCGTCAACTTCACTAATCAACTGAAGAATTTTTAGCTTATAATTTTACTTGAAAAAATAAATATTATTCTGAACATAATACGCCTATAGTCCAGGTAAGGCATAACGTAGTCAATAGACTAAGTTAACTCCACCAGCCAAATCACTAACGGGGAAGATTGTGTTTTTAGACAATAGAGAATGTATTTTTGCGATTGTAACTAGAGGGATGTTAGTTTACCCTATTATTTTCATTCCACTAACATTATCCTTTTCTGATACATAAAGATTTTTATACCAAACATGTATTTTTTTTAAATACTGCTATTAGACAAAAACAAAAATTGCTTTGACCAAGCATGTAGAATTTATTGTGGAGCTTGCCAAAACCTGTATGCCAGATAAGGATAATTATTTTTTGATTTGGTACCGTCCACTACCCCCCAAACCCCCTACCTAGAAGTCCAACAGTTGCATGTGACTCGAACCCCAAACCTTATGGTTGGATGTGGGTCTTTACCATTAGGCTATCCCTCCCCTGTAAGCCAAGGAAGGAATTTTCAATTCTCAAGTCTTGACATGCATAGCAAACAGTCGACACAACAGAGCAGCAAAATCAACAACTTGCCACTAATTGCCTAGAGAGCTGAAAACAGACTATCCATATCTACCAAATTATTTTTTGAACAGGCCATATTTAGCAAATTGAACAACATATCATTAACTTTCTCTTGTGTAATCTCACCAGTATAGCAGCTTGTCTCTCTCGAGCTTTAGCCTTACGCTTATCACTGTCTGAAAATGATCTGAAGCTATTAGTATCATCACTTGGAAAGGATCGAGATAATTGATTGACCACTTCCGGAGCAAGGTCTTGCAGTTTGTCCATGCATTCGGGTTGTAGTTCAGCAAATTTCTTCAGGAGACTTTCAATCAAAGATGACAGATTAAACATTCCAGCTTCCACAAAGTCATTTACTTTCTTATGTTTCCTCATTAAGAAAACAAGTAGAGACAGCAAGCTCTGATCACCAAATCTACCCACTGATATTTCTTCACAAGCTAGTGCTAATATAGGAACAACATCACCCTCACAGCAAGAATGTTCCCCAGATTCCCTATGTGCATAACAAATATCCAATGCTAGCGACAGCAAATGCAGTGATGCTAACAGAACACCATCTGGAGCACGTGAAGCATTTGATTTATCAGAAAAAGCAGCATAAGATACAACTGTGCGGATAATTTGGAGGATCGTCCTACAGGTAGCTACTTCAGCTATTCGACTAAGAGGTTGATAAATCATGCTCCATCCTGGAAGCTGAGTGGTCAATGCTGATGCATTACAGAAACGCATATATCTTTCTTCGGCTACTTGCAAGTCCCTTGAACTCCAACGAGGATGGTACAGATCCAGTTCCTTCCAATAGGCTAACCGCAGTTTGTACATACCCTGTGATAGATAAGGAATTAGTGGACATCACAGGATAACAAAATGATCAGATTGATTTCCTTTGGAAAAGTACAAGGGTTAAAGAATAAACAAAATGTTAGACATAAACCTGATTCATGCCAGAGGGATTTGAATACATTGCTATTCTGTCCAAAACTTCCTGAAATTTATCAATCTTGGAGAGGTCACGAGGAAGAGACTTCACCAACTGACTATGAGTGGCATCACCAATTGATAGTCTATACACCAACTCTCTTTGCAAACACCCACTCGAGGTTAGCCCGCAAAACCGTCGTTCTTTCACTATTTGAATAATTAGAGTAAGCATCTCTTGAACTAAAGCCGGTTCATACCTGAGAAGAATGGCAAATGGTATTAGATAGAGCAAGTATTAGATGCATGGAAAAAGTACTTGTGAGACCTCAAAGCATCACACATTATCAATACAGAACATATACAACAAGATACACTATCAAGCAAAAACATACGGTGCAGATCTCATGTGAATCAAAATTCAAGTCTAGTTAACCAATAAGAATATTAGCCAATCTATGTCCAGCAATAGCCTCAATGAAGGGACCATCAATCAACTCAAAGAGTATATAGCAACTAAGAACCCCTATACAAACTCAAACTCCCGTTGTTCTCTAATAAGCAACCAAAAATCCTGCAGCAAATGATCTTAAAAGGGGTTTCTTTTTTTGACTGACTCGTCAAAGTCATGTGAATGCAAGGATGACACTATTCATAGATGTCAGACACATCCCTATACATTTTTTCCCGACATGTATAATGATCACTATAGGCATGAATTTAGAAACATTTGTAAAGTACTCACAGTGAAAAGAGTTGAGTAGGTTCAACTATAAAATAGCATACGGGGTACCTTATCGCCTCCCCCTCCTTTATGTATTTCATCTTTTGATATTAATATTCAAGGTAGGGGACAATGTCTAACCCCTCCCCCGCCCCCCACACACACTCTCTCTTCAAGGGAGAACCGGAGAAGTTAAATATAAAAAACATGTCCCTAGCTATTATCCAATCTTCTTTCTGATCTTATTTGTTTAAGTTTCAGGATCTCCAGATTTGTGCAGACACCTCTCCCATGATTCATGAAATAAGACACAATTTAACATCTTTGGCTCCAGTGAGACTACAAAAATTACAAATTTTAACAAGATCAGTGACTCTTCTATCATGTCTTGGGGTATTTTCTTTTTGTGCTTTTTAGTACTAGTAAGGAAATACCAAAAAAATCTGGAAGATTACATGCGACTCAGTAACACATGTCATGTAAATATTTAATAGAAAAAGCCATCAGAATAATTTACTCAAGAGCAAAACTATCATCAGAAAATCTCAAAATATATAAAACCATCGACATTTTTCACTACCTCTTTTCCAAAATGGAATTGTTGCTAAAAAATGTTCGGAAAGATGTAACTAATCAAGCATTTCTTTCTATAAGGATCTAACCACTGTTAAACATATGATAAATGTGTATATCACTTAACAAGACTAATTGAGAGGACCAGTATTAATCACAAGTATTACTTTTGTACAATTAAGAACAAATTATGGAATATGATTATTCTGACAATGACCAATCTAAGTGTCAAGATCATCCATATGTACTGATGGTGTACTTTAAGACTAAATCATTAATTAAAGAAAAGAATGCTATATATTTAATCCGCTGAAGCAAACACATAGTGAATGAAAAATGGAAGTCGTCTAGGAAAGAAAAGGAAATGTGAGACATACTCACTAGGGCGTTCAAGATTGAAGGATAAGTAATTTGATAGCTCAAAACGTTCTAAGATTCTATTAATAAATAGATCAGCAGGGGCTAGTGCAGCACAGCATTGAAGCAGAAAGAGGTCAAGTTCCAGACCCTGCTCAGACCTGCACAAAAAGTTCAGAAGAAGAATGGTTAAATACTATCTGAGGAATCTTTAAAGATTAAATCTCATATAGATTAGCATAACAAAAGAAATTCCTTATTCTACATTGTACGGCCATGTATAAAGATTGTACATTGAACCATTTACGTACCAGCGAACAGAGCGATAGCACTCACAGGATAATATGGCCGCATCACCATTCTTACGCCACATTCCAGCATGAACCTGAGCACAAAACACCCTAATCCGAAGAGTGTGTTCCATAATGAAGGCAGAAAACCCATGTGGGTGGTAGCCCCCCAGAATATATCCAAAAAAGTCACAAGGGATAGAAGCTGGTTGTGCAGTCTCCCCATAACATTTTCCTAGTGCCTTCTGTAAAACCATCGAAAGTAATCGGTGCAGTGGAATGTGAACAGATATATCCTGCAAACTAACTTTGTATACTATATCAGGCCAATCAGACAAACTCAGCAACCGGAGAGCTTCTAATTCAGATGCATGATCTCCTTCCAGCATACCGACATCATGACCACCAAGGCAAGCTGCTTCTCGGCCGGAACTTTGGCCAGAATCCAAGGTACTGCCACCATTCCAGGAAATATAAGAATATTCTTTATTAGAACCTTCAGCAGAAGTCGAGAGTCTAACGCCATTTGAAGGAGGATTCTGTGACTTGAGGATTTCTCTGCCTCTTCTAAACTTTGAAAGTGTCTTTTTAAACACGGAGAAATTATTGCCAGGAGTAGAACTTGTTTTTGGACATAATATCTGAAGGAGAGGTCCCAAAGAGTTATCGACCACCAGCCAATTTTCAATGGCCTTTATGCACTCGAATGTTAAACATAAAACAGATGATGATACTGGAAAACTATCAGATTTTACTTCAGGGGCCCTGGATGCATGTTCTAGTGGACTCCTTCCAGTCATACTGCATACAGAACTTTCCTGTGATAGCCTTCCCACTTTTGCATGTCTTTGGCTATCTTGGTCTTCAAAATCTTCTGTGTGTGTATTGGAGAAAGTATCATCAGCATCTTCTGCACTACTCATAGAGAAAGCACCACCCGCCAAAAGAGAATGAATATTTGCAATAGAATGACCCAAAACAAAAGGCAAATGCATATTCTCATCCTCTTCTTCTACATGAACACCAGTTTCTCTTTTTTGTGGGTTCATTCCTTGCACAAAAGCCAGTAGTTTCATCCATGTTCTCAATATATCTCTTCGATCACGAGTCACATATCTGGGTACAGCAGAATGGCTCATGACAAATCGAATATCTTCAACCACACGGAGAGTAGTTTCATACAAATTTGCCCATTTCATGACCTGAATAACCAAGCAACCTCAGCAAACCAATGGCTGGCAATACAGAAATATGGTAATACAGCTAATAGTAAAAGCGAACTGACAATATCATAAAACCTAGGCAAAACGAGCAGAAAATCAAACAAGACTAGGTATGTCATCATTGAACAGAACTGTAAAAAGAAAGAAAAGGAAAAGAAAACAAACTAGTTCTGCATTTGCAAAGAGCCTAAGGTCCACCAGAAATAAAACTCATATTGAGTGTTCATATATTTCAGATGACATCCTTGTTTGATCGGCGGAAAGTAAGCCTAAGAAAAGAGCACAATTTAATCAAGCACCTTTGTCAAGCATGAACATTTCTCCTTCATTGTTTCTTTTAAATGGATTATGAAGCAATATACCAACCACCGTCAATTAACTTTCAGATAAACTACATCCAGCGCAATTTATGCTCAGATGACCTGCTAAAGACAGCCATCAACGGAGAACATTTACTCCACTACAGAGGAGAAAAGAACCAAGACGGAAGCACTTGGAAATTCCTCTTAATCAATTAGTCAAGTGTTTCCCTTATCAAAAACAAAAACTTGGTCAAGGTGTACATCAGAAACCTCAATGGTGAATAGTCTGACAAAGGTGTTCGGCAAAATTCATTAAAAAATGAATTGCCAAATAAACTATGACTATACATAATTATTCACACTCAAAAACACAGCATTAATGGCTGCATTAAAGAGCATTTGACCTTGGGAAAAATATAATGACCCATGAAAAAATAATCTAGCAGTTCATATGTTTAAATACTATAGCTGATATTGCTTTTTTTGCTTATGTCGTCGAAACAGAGAAGAAATTTTCGCAGCCAACAGTGTTCCTATTGGTTGATAAAGTTAGAATGAAGATCATGGGAGATCTTATCTCGAATCCCAACAGAGGCAAAAAGCTAGGTGATTTCTTCTATATGCCTAAGCTTTGGTAGCAAAGTTACTCCGAAGTCGATATTCCTTGTATTTGTAACTATTACATGCTAAAAGTATATAAAAGATATAGAAGGCAAAATAAATAAATAAATAAATAAGGTACCCTCTACGTTATTAATTATGGTTGTGTCTATTATACTTCTCTTAACTCATAAGGTATTTCTTTAAGTAAGATAGTAGTGGATAAAGTTCAATGCATTAAACAAAAAGGAACCCCCTATATAAAGAAAGAATCTTAATTAACCAGTGGGAGTATGAGGTACTCAGTAGAATAGTCGAGTTGTGCAAGTTGATCCAACCACCAACGGAGGAAAAGAGCAGGACAAAGAAATTTATTTTTGAACGTTAGGTCAACTAAAACACACGAGATTCAAAACCAAACTTGGCCATTCAAGGCTATTCTATTCAAATAAGATGAGAACAGATTCTAGTGCAGGAGTTAATGGCCTTCATTTCACGCATTTGTCTACATATCGCAGAAACTAAAACAATTTTATGTATTCTGATTCCGACTTACTAAAAAAGTTATGTTGTATGACTTCATTTCAACTCCTATATTCGATGTAATTTATAGCTTAATCTATCCATGCATCGGAAAAGTTAGAGCATTTACGAGGTGATATCCAAAGAAGTCTACACCTAATATACAAAATTTTGCAGAGGAATCATACATACATCTCCATCCAAGAACAAGGAAGAACATATTTAGTAACATAAGCTAAAGGGCAGCTTAGTGCACCAGGATCCCGTTATGTGCGGGTCCAAGGAAAGATCGGACCATATTGGATCTATTATATGCAGCCTTCTTGCATTTCTATAGGAGGCTCTTTCCACGGCTTGAACCATAACCTTCTGGTCAACGGCAGCAATTCTTACTATTATCCCAAGGTTCCCCGTCTCAGTAACATAAGCAACACAAGGAGATTTTTACACACATCTAAAAGGAGAAGGAAAAGGAAAGAGGATTCAAAAAAATCTTTTAACAAGTATATAAATATGTTTTTTATCGGGAAAAAAACAAGTATCTAAATATGCTTATATCAGAACTTTAGATTTCGCACAATAATAACAATGATCCTTAATGTAATATAATTATCCAAATCATGCTTATTGATAAATTGAAAGCATAGAGCATTACCTGCAATTTACCATCTTCTCCGGCGCAAGACACAAGTATGTCCCCTAAACATCCCAACAGCATGGACAAAAGATTCATTTCCTTCACAAGGCGTGGGGTCAAAGTAGGCACCGTAAATATCTGCACGGAGAATGTTGATAGTAGAGGATATTTGCTGAAAACTGTATCATTACATTCCCTTATTGCCTCATTCACAACAGTTGGATAATAGCTCATAAATACTTTTGCAAATTCATATTTAAATTGAGGTTCGGCCAATAATTTCAATAGCAATTCATGAATCTTCTTGACATTTTCTTCAGTGACCATGAACCTCTCTGCCCTCACCAGAATATCTAGTAACCCTGCTGAAGAAGATACTCTCCTAGAGATAAAACTAAGCAAACTTTCACTATGCTTACAGAACTTCAATAGCATCTCAACCACTGCAGATGTCAACTCATCTGTAACCATTTTGAGCTCAGTAGTATGATCATTTTCTCTTGGGTTTTGCTCGGAGACGCTTTCTGGAAATAGGAGCCTATTTCTCCAAGAAGACAGTAATAAATCAAGTACAGGCCCCAATGAGTTTGCAAACTCCTCTGGAAGAGGTTGTATCTGCTCCGCACCTTTATGCTTGGTACAGAACCCTTCACGTTTCCAAGCAGTAACATCTCCACAATCGCAGCAACCTCCACCTGTATAAATGATAGAGTAATCGTGGTCCTTGTGGTTCCCGTTCTGGAAACATGGAACACAAATTGCACATGTTGGATCATGCTCACATGTACGGCAACGATATGCAATGTCATTGTTACCCCAAACGGCCCCACAAACACCACGCTGACCAGTGTCTGCCAGTTGCTCCAGCGCTCTACTTGGTTCGCCGTCAAACATCAACCACTGTAACCAATTCATACTTTCTCCGAATAAATCTTTAACATTAATGCTTGAGCTGCCCGTGGATTTTGGAGACTCTATTTGCTGTTCTGTAATAACCTCCATTGCCTCCTCATTAGTAGGCAAAAGTGCAGAGACCAACTCTCCCATTTGAGACTTATTACTCTTCACATAAGCAACTAAACCAGGCTCTAGTTGTTCCAAATTCTCTGCAGGAACTCCAAGACTGTCAAGCCTCTGACAAGAGAACAAGGGGTTAGATGTTAAGATCCATTTGAAAGAAACAATTCCCACTTCTTAAACCAAGAACAAATAGGGAATAGACAAAATATCAACAAGAGATCAAATCTGTTTTTCTTTTCTGATTCTCACAGTTCACTTATCCTATTTATGGTCATTCCTCCACACCGTACAAAAATATCTAGAAATGGCAGAATTTACTATCAAAGATCAGGGTAAATGCGACATACCCATCATTGTTTATGATTTTCCTTTTAATCTCGACAGTTAAAACATATAATAACTAGTCAACTAGGGTTAATAAAGTAGAACCAACTACCACCCCCCCCCCCCTCAATAAACAAAGGAAGAAAGGAAAACAATAGTTGATCGACGGGATATTCTACACAGTTCTGAGAGGGCGAGCATAGTTCTGAACCATAAAAATCACAAAAGCCATAAGGAAGCATTTGAGTTGTCCCAACATTAGTGCTTCAAGAGCCAGTTTCCGAGAGATACACAACATATATCCAAACTATTTTTCCTAAACATATCATCTAATAAGAACAAAGAACTATTGGAATGAAATGAGAATAGAGCGGAACAAATATAGAGGATTCATACAGCCGAACCCAACTAGTTTGGGATTGTGGCGTAGTTGCTCGATTGATCGATATTATCTAACAAGAAGGCAGCAGATATTATGAGAGCAACAAGTACCTTTTTTTTTGGTAAGTACTAAGAGAGCAACAAGTACCATCGGAATAAAAACATGTAGGCCATCATTGCATCTCTTGGAAAATGAACTTTCAATACATGAAAGCATAAAAGAGAAAAGAGAGGGGAAGAAAGCTGCAAATTCTGTAACTGTGTCTATGTTCCTTTTCCTCAAAACTTAGAATCCTCCGTGATGCAACCTGAAAAGGACCGTCTCTAAGCAAGGGTACTCTTCTTCTTTTTTGCCTCTGACCACTACTGACCTCATTACAATGATCCATTTATGACCCTAACAATTTCAAACATTAAAAAATCAGTTCTAAGCCTTACCATATCACCATTTACATAACACCTTAAATAGTGACAATGGAGTCATGCATTTTCACTTTACCAACCAAAATCTTTCTTCTATATCTATCTTCAAATCATCAAAATAACAGATATGCTTCTCCCATTTTCACCTGCAGATCCTTACTTTAATTGTCTTACCACTCACCAATCACCATTATGAAAACTCCACCGCCCATTGATAACCGTCTGATTCATTTGTCCAACAACATAAGCTCCTCCTAGTCAAATGTCAAGACCCCTTAAAGCAGAACTAATCGTACATCAAACAATTTAAATCTCCATATAGCCTCAAAAGCACGCAGACTCTTCGAATAATCTCCTAAGTTAACACTCTCCTTTTTGGCTACCAAAAATCCTGCCTCCATGTAGCCATCCTTCAACTTCCAAAGTAAAAGACTACCTTACTTTCTCAATCATAGGATTAATAGTAAATCAGCTTCAGCCAAAAAGTTCCATTTGTTATGGCCAACTACACGAGAATGATTTTCTTCTCATCCAACACCCGTTTTTGGATCTTCTATTGAACAACTTAAGAATAGGATTTAAGAAAAACTGCTCCTACTTTAGATAGGGTCCTCCCAGTAGACCATGATATTGCACTGTCTGTTCCCAGAGGAGGATGTAAAGTAGCTTTTCCCCAAATCATAAATATGTGTCAGGAAATTCACTAGATATGTACAAATATTAAAATTTTGAACCTGGTAACTAGCACTTGAGGTCGTTGTCCTAGAATCCCAAACCCATAAAGTTCAAATTGTGGATTCGTCTTTGTCTGTTCCCTCTTCTTACAGATAAATAAGCGGGTGCAAACTCTAAGTAACATATAACCTCAATGCAAATGTTTAAAAAATATTTGCACATTTGGTCAGCTGACATGTCAATTTACTGAGAACTATGAAAACGGTCCATTTGAATGTTTTGATCCCCCCACCCCCGGTCATTATCTTGCTGCAGAGCTCAATTCGAAAACGAGAAAACAAAAAAGAGAACAAATATAGAATCAAAAAATGAATCTTGTAAATTATAATAGCCTCAAACACAACCAATATACGATTACCTGAAGAATACGGTCCCGAAAAGTGAGCGTATTTGACTCGGGCGATGAGTCAATCTCCATTCGGAACATTGACCTAATCCAATCGGTGCAATTACAATTCACAATTCCACAATTTCGACTCCCCAGGGCTAAACACCACTGTCAGTTATACTTTATAGTTGTACTATCAAATATATTGAAAAAAACCTACCTAAATATAGAGCATCAGATCCTTAAATTAGAGTTCAAAGCACTGAACTTTTATTTGTAAAAATTGGGAAATTTTAACAACAGTGTCATTGCTCTGGAACGATCTGTAATAGTACTCTTTTTAATTTTTTTCGGATAAAGCCTAATTGCGTATGTGCAGTACTATTTGACTTTACCCTTTGGAAATTCCTCTTAGAAAATGGAAGGCCAAAATGAAAATAAAACAGTCTTAATAATAATAGAAATAGCAAATAGGCCAACAACTTTGCGACTTGTAACAACTACTACTCCTATGATCTTTTGCACTTGACCATGATTCTTAAACGTGAGTCATACACTTTTGTTCCTGATATAATGTTTGGTTAAAGTTTCTATGTTGTTATTATTAACCTTTAATTTTTGTAAATAAGTTAGAGAATTATGTATTTCTTTTTGTTATTTAGTGTGATCATGAATATGTATATTAATAAGGAATAATAGCACTTTTGCTCCTTAGTTATTAATAAATTTTAACTTTGATCTTTGTCATATATGACTAGGTACACTTAATAATATTTTTAAGTAAAATGTTAATTGAAATACTAATTAGTAACTTAATAATTTATGTATCACAAATTTCACATATTAATATATGAAATTATCATTAATTATAATGCACTAATTGTTAATGCAGTAAATAATAATATGATAGGTATTATGGAATAAACAATAACGTAAATTATGGTGTCGAGTGAGCTAACTTTTGTCTTAAGACAACCATATTCTTGTTTACAATATATATTTTTTTCTATTTTATACAGCATAAAATTACATTCCCACATAATTTATAAACGCAACCAACGAAAGTTGCATTAACTATGTGGAGATTATCTTGGAGATATAATGATTTATATGACATATATTTTAGCGGGTTTGACTGCTTTAATTAATTATAAAAGGCATGTAAATGTTTCTTTAAACGTGTTAGTGTTTGGATTGTTATTTTTAAATATTATAAAAGTTGTGTTATTTGTTCTCACTATCGGAATCCCCACCTTCGGGATCGTGATTGTGCCTAACATTTCACTTGCTAGGCAAGTCAACGTTAGAATAATTTATCTATTTTTAATAGTACAAATTAAATGATAAGAAAGGAAACGTATAGTGCGGAAATCATAACAACTGAAATATCTAGTACAACCCTGGACTCGATGTAACAAGTGCACGAGCTACTAGAATAGCACAAATAAAAGGTCTAAATAAAACATAAAGTTGTAAGAGAGAAAATACACAGCTAATTAAAAAAAGGGGACACCAAGGGCTGCGGATACCGAGCAGTTGTACCTCAAGTCTCCACACTGCTAGCCAATCCGAGCACGCTAATAACCGCCGTTAGGACCAATTCCAAAATTTGCACAAGAAGTGCGGAGTGTAGTATGAGTACAACTGGCCCCACGCACTCGATAAGTATCGAGCTTAACCTCGACGAAGTAGTGACGAGGCTAAGGTGGGTCACTTACATTATAACATGTACGCAATATAAAATAAATACATGAAAGGAAAATATGGAGCGAAATAAGGCAGTTAACTGAAAAAAATAGCTAAATCCTCAAAGAAAACCAGTGAAGATCAGAATTACTAATCCTTAGAGTTTCGTTTGAAAAATGTCGAAAACAAATACAACACAAGGAAATAGAAAGACATAGACTGTTGCGGCGCACAAGCCTATCCCACAATACAGCACAATCCTCCCTTATTCCACCGTAACAATATCAACAAATCATGAATAAATATATATTGTGGCACGCAACCCGATCCCACCATATAACAAAACCAGTAACATAATTCACCCTTATTTCACCGTATCAATCCACCCTTATTTCATCTTTTGCGGCGTGCAACATGACCCCACTACAATTCACTCTTACTTCACCATATCAATCCACTTTTATTTCACATGTTGCAGCATGCAACCGGATCCCACCGTATCAGTATCAAATATTTAATGAGTACAATCAAATCAATAACTCAAATCACAAAAAAAAAAAAAAAAACCTTTACGATTGATGAATATGAAGCTGAATCAGAAAGAAAACCTCGTACCAACTTGAGAATTCACATATGTAATATTATACGGCAAGACAAGTTCAGTAAATGACAATTAAAAGGTGCAAGTAGGTCAATTAAGACAAATAGCAGCGAGTCATGAAAGCATGAAAATGTCTAACATTTTTAACACGAAAGACAATGATTGACAAGTGGCAATTACATCACGGGAGGCATTTAAGCACATAACGGTTAGGGCATGGAAGAAAATAATTAAGGAATAACGGAGAATCAGGGAAATAAATAGTTCGGCGGCGTATAAGCACTTCTCACCTCGCATATACGCCGCAACGCATAAAATACACAAAGCACGTAGTCCGAGGGTTCCTAGTTCCCTCAAATCAAGGTTGAACTCAACACTTACCTTGCTCCAAAATCGACTCAAAGCTCAATCATGGGCCCGCTTGGTCCAAACACGAAATTCGGATCTTAGGAACTACCCACGAATGAAAGATATTTAATTTAGGTCATTATTGAAAAAGTCAATAAAAGTCAACTCCCAGGCCCACTTGGTCCAAACACGGAATTCGAATCAAAATCCTATTATCCATTCACCCCAAGTCTTGTTATGTAATTTATTTTGAAATTCGACTTCAATTTGAGGTCTAAATTCCAATTTTGCAAGAATTCCTAATTCTATCCAAATCTCCAATGAATAACAAAGATTAGGGCTAGAAATTAATAGGTGATATTAGTAATGGAAGAAAATAAGTTAAAGTGCACAAACCTATGAATTGGTGTTGAGTTTTCTATTCAAAATCGCCTATAGGCCGAGCTCTAATGGAAGGTTTATAAAAAATGGGAGAAATCCCTTTTTGGTACTATTTTAAATCATTGGCATCAGGTGTTCATCGCGTTCGTGTGACACCTGACGCGTTCACGAAGAGCATGGCCTAACTAGCTTACGCGATCTCTAGAGACTCCACGCATTCGTGAAAGTTTAGCTCGCCTTACCTCCGCGTTCGTGAGACTAGGTTCAAGTTCACGTAGAGTAACTTCAAATCCCATCTCCCTCCTCTCAAAGCTACGCGTTCTCGTGGGTGTGGACACGTTCGCGAAGGATAAGTCCCCCGATGCTCCGCGTTCACGTCATATGCCTCGCGTTCATGTAGGGTTATTCCTTCCCCAACCCAGATCACTCTTCGCGGTCGCGTGAGTCCCTTCGCAATCGCAAAGAAGGAAACATTAGATGACACCAACAACTAAGGGAACCCATAATTTTCAAAGATCACAAGGTCCGTAGGCTATCCGGAACTCACCCGAGCCTTCGGGTGTCACGACCCAATTTTCCAAACTCGGTCGTGATGGCGCCTCTTGTGAAGACAAGGCCAGCCAATTAATCCAAATCGTTTCTTTAACAATTTTTAAACATAATGAATAGAAATACAACTTAAATAATATTGGTTAACAATATTTACAACCCAACTCAGCCCAACCGGGGTGTCACAAGTCACGAGCATCTAAGAAGAAGGAACACAACTACAGGGCCAAATATATATAAAATAAAATCTGGAATCCAAAAGATAAGTTCGGTGACGCGAACGTTGGCGGTCACCTTGCTCAGCTACAATAGTAATACCTTCAATCCGCTAATAACCTGCTACCGGGTGAACAAAACCTGCAACTGCACGCGAGGTGCAGGGAGTAAAGTGAGTACTCCAACTCAGTGAGCAATAAGAGTAAATAATAACTGAGCAGTAAGTAAACACGTAAAGCACTCCATCATGCTATATAGGATAGTACGACCCTTGAGAAAATAGTAGGTCCGTGAAAATCCTTTAGAAAATATCTGGCTCAATTAAAAACCTCTTTTGAAAATATCCTTTTCCCAACAGTCAAGCAACTGAATGCAAAATCAGATAGTGCAAGTTCGCACATAAGTTAGCCCCTCGGGCACATCACTCCATTAACAAATAACACCAGGGTATCTGGTAACAATGCAAGAAATAGCATGGATGCTAATGATATGGGAGTGCTGAATGTCATGCCACGTAACACAAACAGAAACCAATGCATGAATGCAATGCAATGCACATGACCGCTGCGGCGCGCAGCCCGATCCATTTGGGTACCCGCGCTCACCGTGGGGGTGCAGACTCCGGAGGGGCTCCTACAGCCCAAGTGCAATATCAATATCACACCGCTGCGGCGCGCAGCCCGATCCATGCTCAATCCAGAGATGCACATATAACACTACTGCGGTGTGCAGCCCGATCCATGCTCAGTCCAGAAATGCACATATGCCACCAGGGCAATATTCAAATAACAGTTCTCAGTTCCGAACATTAAAATATGTAGTTTAAGTTTTAAAAACCTTAGAAGTATGACTGGACATTTCGAAACAGTGTTTAACTCAGGACTGAAATCATTTAACATGCCAAGTATCATGGAAACAGTGATAATAATCCCTAAAGGATTCAATCAGTTGGCACGAGGCCCAATCACGACAATTAATCCATTCTATAAGGATATCAACTAAGCTTCAATCAATTAGGTAGTTATTTCATTAAGCGGGATGGAACAAGTCACAATCCCCAACGGTGCTCTACCCCACGACCGTTATCCGACGTGCAAGTCATCTCAATACAGCACTACGATATGCAAATTCGGGGTTTCAAACCCTCAGGATATCATTTACAAGTATTACTCACCTCGAATCGGTGAAATTCCTCGCTCGCGATGCCTTTGCCCCTCAAATTGGCCTCCACGCACGTCGAATCTAACCAAAATCAGAGCGAATACATTACAAAATGCTAAGGGGACAATACCCAATCGAAAAATATCAAGAATCTCAAAATTAGCAAAATTCGAGCCCCAGGCCCGCTTCTCGAAAAATTACAAAACTTACATTACTGGATTTCTCGTCTCGCCACGAGTTCATACATACTAAGAACTCCCAAATCCGAGCTCAAATGACCTATCAAATTCCAATTTGAAATATCAAAAACTCAAGCCCTAGCTTTACCCCTTTTGGTGAATTTCAACCAATTTCCATGTTAAATCTATCGTAATCCCATGTATTTAAGCCAAGGGACTTACCTCCAATCGATTCTCAGTCAAATCTTCCTTAAATTCTCGCCAAAAGCTCCCAAGGTCGCCCAACAATGGTGGAAATTAACCCAAGCTCGCGGATGAAATATTAAATAAAAACCCTTCTGAACAGCCAAGTTTTCGCTTCTGCGGTCCCGCTTTCGCTTATGCGGGACCGCTTCTACGGCCAGATTTCCGCTTTTGCGGTCTTCATTAAACTTCCAAAAATCCCCTTCTGCGGTTCTACTTTCACACCAGTGATACCGCTTCTGCGGTCCGCTCTTCCGCTTCTGCGGAACTTGCCTTCCATCTCCTCGCCGCTTCTGCGATCACAGCTCCGCTTAAGCGGCTCCGCTTCTGCAGTCCAAGACCCGCAGAAGCGAAAATACCAGACACAGCATGCCTTCAGCTGTATGAAATTCCAAAACTCCCCGTTAGCCATCCGAAATCATCCCGAGGCCCCCTGGGACCTCAACCAAAAGCACCAATGTAACCCATAACATCATTCAAACTTGTTCCAATCATCAAAACACATCAAACAACGCTAAAACCATCAAATCACATCGGATTCAAGCCTAAGTTCTTTAAAAACTTTCGAAACACACATTCGATCAAAAACCCAACCAAANACTAACCGAATCACCGGAAATCACATCCGAGCCCTCTAACTCAATAGTCAACATTCGGTTGAATTTTCCAACTTAAGCTTTCCTTAAAGAGACTAAGTGTCTCATTTCTTATCCAAATCAATCCAAGTCAACTCTAACACCTCACATATCGATAACGGAACATGAAGAAGCATGAAATGGGGAAAACGGAGCAATAACACATGAGACGACGGGTCGGGTCATCACATCCTCCCCAACTTAAACAAACGCTCGTCCTCGAACGTACCCGGAGTTGTCCTAGAAGCCAACCAATAGCTAAATAACCTTACCAAGCATATACCCGGGGTGATCCCACGTCACCCTATCTCGCATAGGTCCAATAACACAGTATAGTTGAAATTTCACAGACCATCTGAACCATAGAACTACCTTTTTCACTTCAGAAACCATCAATACGATCACAACCTCACACTTATACTTCGAAAAATTTTGAACCAGCTGTACTAACCCATACTTGCAACCTCAGGCGAAACCATACGATATACCACATAATCCCAACACTCAAAACAATGGCCTCTATTCACAGTAGTTGCCTACGATGACCAAATACCGATAGAAAACCTTTTATTAGCTAAAGTCTTATTCCATCACTTTTATATACTGCCAACGATAAATAAAACACGCGATAAACCGTAACCATTCCTCAGATCACCCATACATGAAGCCACTCCCATTTTGGCTAATACCCCAACAGATTTTCGGGCTGAACCCCGGTACTATCCTTCTAACCAGCTGAGATCAAATCTGTTCGTATTCATTAATGACTCTAACGATCATCTCGAATCTAACACACCACTGTGGTGATATGACACCTCAACACAGGCCTAAGCCACAACTTGAATAATACACGCACCAATGAGGAACGGTCTAAACATACTCAAATCATAACAAATGACTCAAATGAAAGAGTTGTAACTCAAGTCCATCAGTCTATCACAACACAAGGCTGAGACCCCGTCTCCCATCATAGAAATAGAGTACCTGAATCCTCCTCGAAAGGTCATAACTTCTGCCACAACGCGCGATCCTATCCAAACACCGTTACACATGAAGCACCTCAAGTCACCATGCTCAAAATAGACAGCCACGCACAGATTGATGTCTGAAACCATGCAATCCATCACACCCACGGTGAAGCAAGTAGTATACACCATTCAATCCTGAAAGGACACAACCGATGTGCTATTCGCCGAGCAACACCCAATACGGACTTTCCTCAGAAACTAGGAAGCAAGGCATACCAAGTAACATATGGAAACTATTCTCAACATCACACTGTTGCGGCGTGCAACCGATCCAGATAACATACCCATGGCAGCATGCCACCCGATCCACACAAATATCTCGCATAGGGAGATGCACATCGAGCCAAAATTTGCTCATTATAACAAAATACCGAGCATCGGTCGTAAGCATACTGAGTGCATAATGATATCTACTTATAGCGTTGTAAGCTACAAAACTCAACTTCTACTATGAATCTCGATAGCACCGCACTATATGTGCCCACAGTCCAAAAATCATGACGCCTTACAGCACAGAAAAACAACTCATAGATCTCCCCAAATCACTGGCAGGTTCAATAGCGATCGAATCAACCTATCCTTCATCAATACAACTTGAGGCCAACCAAGCCAACTCAAGCTAAACACGTAGCCACATCGGCCTGCCAACGAACTCAATACCAAGAAGCCTGAAGCTGCTCCTTCCACTACTATAACTCATGTCGGGGCCATACGATACGGTGCCCGAAACCAAATCAATACCAAAATTCACAATCTCGCCTGGCGACATGCCCGACCACAAGGAACGCATCCGAAAAAGTCCCTCAATACCGGAACTGAATCAATGGTAAAAACATGTATACTGACATCCGTTACAAAGGCCCAATCAAGGAAAGCAATCCTTCCCAGCCGTCCGCTGGTCTTTGGAACACAACCATTCTGCTAGAATATAGTCCGATGCACCTCGCCACGCAACCTGTGGCATTTTTCGACATAACCCATAGAACAATAGTCTAGAATAACCCAACATTGAGACCATCAGTCTACACCCCAATATCATATCCAGAATCTAATATACCAAGCAAAGATAGATCCACTCGGGCTTCCAAACCCCCAATAGCCACTAACGGAACCAATACACACTATCTACAACCACTACATAGCCTGAACATGGGAACTCTCAGTCTCCAGCTCCACATAGCACACAAATTACTATACCTGATCCCAAATTCTGCAGTATAAATACATATCACACCTCGAGTACCCAATCATTCCACGAAAGATATTCTAAAATTCCCCCTGTGCCACCAAACAAACTCAGATATCAATAGTCGATCTATCAAGAAAAATGCTACAACACTACCGAAGTGCCGTCAACTTAATCACATTGCCGTTTTTCTGAAACATATACCCTCGTCAAATCACTTCCAATTAGCAGTACCATCTCCTTGGTTACCTGAGGCTACCCGTTGCCTAGGAATTTTATGAACTTCTTTTCAGAACTGAACTGTAACCCATCCAGCCAAGACCTTCCGTCAATCCCATCTAGAAGAAGAATCATTACACATTCCATGCTTCGCATGCCCATAGGCAATGTATACTTCTCTAAACCACGGTAAAACTCATCAAGAACTCTCTCTTCCAATTCCATTGCACAAGCTAAACTGCCAGAACTGAATCCTTCTACCCGAACCAAGCTAAGCAAGCTGTCAGAACTCAAGAGCCTTGTTGCACAATACCAGTAAATGCTCATTACCTCGAATACATACGAAGAATTAATCATATCCTTACCATACTGATTCGGTCTACTATCAAGCTATTCCATCTATCAAATTTCTCTTTTTGTTCATCATTCACTTGATATTTCTCCCTCGCTGTAGCATCACAATACCTCAATCCAGGCTTACCACACGAGACTCGCACATAAGACCACACTGTCTAAGACCCATGGCCACTGAATACTCTCTCAATCGTTCCTAGAAATACCACATTCCAGAGTACTTTACCCCGAAGAACTTCATGCAAATCTGAAATTCGTTACCATTACTTTCCAAATACTGATACATAGAATCTCACAATTAACATAAAATACCACAAGTCTTGATCCTTTCTAATGAAAACACAGTCCCTAACCACATACACAACCTTAAGACACCTGGTTAACCCACGTAAATCTTGATCACATTAAAACCATTCTTGAGAGTCATTTACGCTTATTCAAACTGCAATTCACCTGACTTAACGATCAGAACTACTCGTGCCTTATTAGCACTCTGACACCGCAGAACATAATCTCATACCAATACAAACAACCATCTTCCTTCTCTATACACTGAGCATTCTTTATCAACAACAACTCAAGACATCCTAGTATTTTCTCACATATACGAAAGCACCATATAACCTTTGTCAAAATTTTGCTTCACTCGTGCCATCATCGGCTCAGTTTCTGCAACCAGGACTGATCCGCCAGCATACCTCGAAACGGAACCAACATAGCTCCTACTCGTGCAATTAGCTAATCAATAGCAACCTCCCCAACTTGGCCCGAAGCCATATATTAGGACATACTCAATAGCCCATAATACTTTTACTCTAATGATGCAACAATATCATAGTGTGATTAAACTCAAATCATTTACAAGTTTGTGAAAACACAGATCATCTAGTACTGTAATCCTCTGCAAATCTCGCATTCATCCCCACGTCAGTTGAGACCACTCTCTTGAGCGACCCAATTTTTTTTTTAAATTTCAACACGTACTCTTCAATTACACATGAGATCTTCTAATAATATACATAAGAATCGTACCACTTAAGAACACTCTGCAGGAGATAACCCACCTGCTTCACCTCAGTTTAGTATTTCAGCACACCTTCCACCATCATACACATAACACATCCATTTAGTCTTCCTGAGTCTGAACTCATACCGCCACACGTAATGTACTTCACTTACCAACTAGGAGACATGAAAATATTCTTCACGCGCCCATAACTCGGAGCTACACAACAAGTCACAATAGGAAACGAACACTTAACAGTTCATCCATTTTCCAGCAGACTTCTTCGTCACTACCAAGTCACATAGATACATCTCGCAACACTAACATACTCATCACGTGGATATCCAACCGACATTCCGGCTAATAGGGACAATATCAAACATATAAGTTCAAAACACTTTCTCACACAATCAGCACCTCGGTGCTCAAGCCATAGGCAAAGATCCGGCCTCAAGTCCTCTAGACTGGCCCAACATAGTCACAAAGATCACATCTCGCCCCTTGATCGGGGAATCACAAGCCATCAAGACACATACAATATTGAGCGCTCATGTGCGCATACAGACGTGTGGAAGAAATTTCAAGAATTATATCTCAAGCTGAATCAAGTACGTACGATAAGAATTCCAAGAAAGTGAAGTTTTCCTAAAGGTTCTGCAGCCTCTCGAGGATAAATACAGACGTCTCCGTACCGATCCGCGAGACTCTACTAAACCTGCTCATGACTCGTGAGACCTAGTAACCTAGGCTCTGATACCAACTTGTCACGACCCAATTTCCCAAACCCGGTCGTGATGGCGCCTCTCGTGAAGACAAGGCTAGCCAACTAATCCAAATCGTTTCTTTAACAATTTTTAAACATAATGAATAGAAATACAACTTAAATAATATTGGTTAACAATATTTACAACCCAACTCAGCCCGACCGGGGTGTCACAAGTCACGAGCATCTAAGAAGTAGGAACACAACTACAGGGCCAAATATATATAAAATGAAATCTGGAATCCAAAAGATAAGTTCGGTAACGCGAACGCTGGCGGTCACCTTGCTCAGCTACAATCGTAATACCTTAAATCCGCTAATAACCCGCTACCGGGTGAACAATACCTGCAACTGCACGTGAGGTGCAAGGAGTAAAGTTAGTACTCCAACTCAGTGATTAATAAGAGTAAATAATAACTGAGCGGTAAGTAAACACGTAAAGCACTCCATCATACTATATAGGACAGTACGGCCCTTGAGAAAACAGTAGGTCCGTGAAAATCCTTTAGAAAATATCTTGCTCAATTAAAAACCTCTTTTGAAAATATCCTTTTCCCAACAGTCAAGCAACTGAATGCAAAATCAGATAGTGCAAGTCCGTACATAAGTTAGCCCATTGGGCACAACACTCCATTAACAAATAACACCAGGATGTCTAGTAACAGTGCAAGAAATAGCATGGATGTTAATGATATGAGAGTGTTGAATGTCATGCCACGTAACACAAACAGGAACCAATGAATGAATGCAATGCAATGCACATGACCGCTACGGCGCGCAGTCCGATCCATTTGGGTACCCGCGCTCACTGTGGGGGTTCAGACTCCGGACGAGCTCCTACAGCCCAAGTGCAATATCAATATCACACCGCTGCGGCGCGCAACCCGATCCATGCTCAGTCTAGAGACGCACATATAACACTGCTGCGGTGTGCAGCCCGATCCATGCTCAGTCCAGAAATGCACATATGCCACCAGGGCAATATTCAAATAACAGTTCTCAGTTCCAAACATTAAAATATGTAGTTTAAGTTTTAAAAATCTTAGAAGTATGACTGGACATTTCAAAACAGTGTTTAACTCAGGACTGAAATCATTTAACATGCCAAGTATCATGGAAACAGTGATAATAATCCCTAAAGGATTCAATCAGTTGGCACGAGGCCCAATCACGACAATTAATCCATTTCTATAAGGATATCAACTAAGCTTCAATCAATTAGGTAGTTATTTCATTAAGCGGGACGGAACAAGTCACAATCCCCAACGGTGCTCTACCCCACGCCCGTTATCCGGCGTGCAAGTCACCTCAATACAACACTATGATGACCAAATCCAGGGTTTCAAACCCTCAGGATATCATTTACAAGTATTACTCACCTCGAACCGGTGAAATTCCTCGCTCGCGATGCCTTTGCCCCTCAAATTGGCCTCCACACGCGTTGAATCTAACCCAAATCAGAGCGAATACATTACAAAATGCTAAGGGGACAATACCCAATCGAAAAATATCAAGAATCTCGAAATTAGCAAAATTCGAGCCCCGGGCTCGCTTCTCGAAAAATTACAAAACGTACATTATCGGATTTCTCGTCTCTCCATGAGTTCATACATACCAAGAACTCCCAAATCCGAACTCAAATGACCTATCAAATTCCAATTTGAAATATCAAAAACGCAAGCCCTAGCTTTACCTCTTTTTGGTGAATTTCAACCAATTTCCATGTTAAATCTATCATAATCCCATGTATTTAAGCCAAGGGACTTACCTCCAATCGATTTCCAGTCAAATCTTCCTTAAATTCTCGCCAAAAGCTCCGAAGGTCGCCCAACAATGGTGGAAATTAACCCAAGCTCGCGGATGAAATATTAAATAAAAATCCTTCTGAATAGCCCAGTTTTCGCTTCTGCGGTCCCGCTTTCGCTTATGTGGGAACGCTTCTGCGGCCAGATTTTCGCTTTTGCGGTCTTCATTAAACTTCAAAAAATCCCCTTCTGCGGTTCTACTTTCGCACCAGCGATACCGCTTCTGCGGTCCGCTCTTCCGCTTCTGCGGAACCTGCCTTCCATCTCCTCGCCGCTTCTGCGATCACAACTCTGCTTAAACGGCTCCGCTTCTGCAGTCCAAGACCCGCAGAAGAGAAAATACCAGACACAGCATGCCTTCAGCTGTATGAAATTCCAAAAACTCCCCGTTAGCCATCCGAAATCATCCCTAGGCCCCCGGGACCTCAACCAAAAGCACCAACGTAACCCATAACATCATTCAAACTTGTTCCAATTATCAAAACACATCAAACAACGCCAAAACTATCAAATCACATCGGATTCAAGCCTAAGTTCTTTAAAAACTTTTGAAACACACATTCGATCAAAAACCCAACTAAACGATGTCCGAATGACCTGAAAATTAGCACATATATCCAAAATCACCCAACGAAGCTACTGTAACTCTCGGAACTCCATTCCGACCCTCGGATCAAAATCTCACCTATCAACCGGAATTCGCCAAAATTCAAACTTCGCCAATTCAAGCCTAATTCTACATCGGACCTCCAAATTCAATTCCGATCGCACTTCTGAGTCACAAATCACCTCCCGAAACTAAGCGAATCACCGAAAATCACATCTGAGCCCTCTAACTCAATAGTCAACATTCGGTTCAATTTTCCAACTTAAGCTTTCCTTAAAGAGACTAAGTGTCTCATTTCTTATCCAAATCAATCCAAATCAACTCTAACATCCCAATACCGATAACGGAACATGAAGAAGCATGAAATGGGGAAAACGGAGCAATAACACATGAGATGACGGGTCGGATCGTCACATCCTCCCCAACTTAAACAAACTCTCATCCTCGAGCGTACCCAGAGTTGTCCTAGAAGCCAACCAATAGCTAAATGACCTTACCAAGCATATACCCGGGGTGATCCCACGTCACCCTATCTCGCATAGGTCCGATAACACAGTATAGTTGAAATTTCACAGACCATCTGAACCATAGAACTACCTTTTTCACTTCAGAAACCATCAATATGATCACAACCTCACACTTATACTTCGAAAAATTCTGAACCAGCTATACTAACCCATACTTGCAACCTCATGCGAAACCATACGATATCCCACATAATCCCAACACTCAAAACAATGGCCTCTATTCACAGTAGTTGCCTACGATGACCAAATACCGATAGAAAACCTCTTATTAGCTAAAGTCTTATTCCATCACTTTCATATACTGCCAACGATAAATAAAACACGCGATAAACTGTAATCATTCCTCAGATCACCCATATATGAAGCCACTCCCATTTTGGCTAATACCCCAACAGATTTCCGGGCTGAACCTCGGTATTATCCTTTTAACCAGCTGAGATCGAATATATTCGTATTCATTAATGACTCCAACGATCATCTCGAATATAACACACCACTGCGATGATATGACACCTCAACACAGGCCTAAGCCACAACTTGCATAATACACGCACCAATGAGGAACAATTTGAACATACTCAAATCATGACAAATGACTCAAACGAAAGAGTTGTAACTCAAGTCCATCAGTTTATCACAACACAAGGCTGAGACCCCGTCTCCCATCATAGAAATAGAGTACCTGAATCCTCCTCTAAAGGTCATAACTTATGCCACAACGCGCGATCCTATCCAAACACCGTTACACATGAAGCACCTCAAGTCACCATGCTCAAAATAGACAGCCACACACAGATTGATGTCTGAAACCATGCAATCCATCACACCCACGGTGAAGCAAGTAGTATACACCATTCAATCCTGAAAGGACACAACCGATGTGCTATTCGCCGAGCAACACCCAATACGGACTTTTCTCAGAAACCAGGAAGCAAGGCATACCAAGTAATATATGGAAACTATTCTCAACATCACACTGTTGCGGCGTGCAACCCGATCCAGATAACATACCCGTGGCGGCGTGCCACCCGATCCACACAAATATCTCGTATAGGGAGATGCACATCGAGCCAAAATTTGCTCATTATAACAAAATACCGAGCATCGGTCGTAAGCATACTGAGTGCATAATGATATCTACTTATAGCGTTGTAAGCTACAAAACTCAACTTCCACTATGAATCACGATAGCACCGCACTATATGTGCCCACAGTCCAAAAATCATGACGCCTCACAGCACAGAAAAACAACTCATAGATCTCCCCAGATCACTGGCAGGTTCAATAGCGATCGAATCAACCTATCCTTCATCAATACAACTTGAGGCCAACAAAGCCAACTCAAGCTAAACACGTAGCCACATCGGCCTGCCAACGAACTTAATACCAAGAAGCCTGAAGCTACTCCTTCCACTACTATAACTCATGTCGGGGCCGTACGATACGGTGCCCGACACCAAATCAATACCAAAATCCACAATCTCACCGGCGACATGCCCGGCCACAAGGAACGCATCCAAAAAATTCCCTCAATACCGGAACTGAATCAATGGTAGAAACCACTATACTGACATCCGTCACAAAGGCTCAATCAAGGAAAGCAATCCTTCCCAGTCGTCCGCTGGTCTTTGGAACTCAACCATTCTGCTAGAACATAGTCTGATGCACCTCGCCACGCAACCTGTGGCATTTTCCGACATAACCCATAGAACAATAGTCTAGAATAACCCAACACTGAGACCATTAGTCTATACCCCAATATCATATCCAGAATCTAATATACTAAGCAAAGAAAGATCCACTCGGGCTTCCAAACCCCCAATAGCCACTAACGGAACCAATACACACTATTTACAACCACTACATAGCCTAAGCATGGGAACTCTTAGTCTCCAGCTCCACATAGCACACAAATTACTATACCTGATCCCAAATTCTGCAGTATAAATACATATCACACCTCGAGTACCCAATCATTCCACGAAAGATATTTTAAAATTCCCCCTGTGCCACCAAACAAACTCAGATATCAACAGTTGATCTATCAAGAAAAATGCTGCAACACTACCGAAGTGCCATCAACTTAATCACATTGCCTTTTTTTCTAAAACATATACCCTCGTCAAATCACTTCCAATTAGCAGTACCATCTCCTTGGTTACCTAAGGCTACCCGTTGCCTAGGAATTTTATGAACTTCTTTTCAGAACTGAACTGTAACTCATCCAGCCCAGACCTTCCGTCAATCCCATCTAGAAGAAGAATCATTACACATTCCATGCTTCGCATGCCCATAGGCAATGTATACTTCTCTAAACCACGGTAAAACTCATAAAGAACTCTCTCTTCCAATTCCATTGCACAAGCTAAACTGCCAGGACTGAATCTTTCTACCCGAACCAAGCTAAGCAAGTTGTCAGAACTCAAGAGCCTTGTTGCACAATACTAGCAAAAGCTCATTACCTCGAAAACATACGAAGAATTAATCATATCCTTACCATACCGATTCTGTCTACTATCAAGCTATTCCATCTATCAAATTTCTCTTTTTGTTCGTCATCCACTTGATATTTCTCCCTCGCTGTAGCATCACAATACCTCAATCCAGGCTTACCATACGAGACTCGCACATAAGACCACATTGTCTAAGACCCATGGCCACTGAATACTCTCTCAATCGTTCCCAGAAATACCACATTCTATAGTACTTTACCCCGAAGAACTTCATGCGAATCTGAAATTCGTTACCATTACTTTCCAGATACTGATACATAAAATCCCATAATTAACATAAAATACCACAAGTCTTGATCCTTTCTAATGAAAACACAGTCCCTAACCACATACACAACCTTAAGACACCTGGTTAACCAACGTAAATCTTGATCACATTAAAGCCATTCTTGAGAGTCATTTACTCTTATTCAAACTCAATTCATCTGACTTAACGATCAGAACTACTCGTGCCTTATTAGCACTCTGACACCGCAAAACATGATCTCATACCAATACAAACAACCATCCTCCTTCTCTATACACCGAGCATTCTTTATCAACAACAGCTCAAGACATCCTAGTATTTTCTCACATCTACGAAAGCACCATATAACCTTTGTCAAAATTTTACTTCACTCATGCCATCCTCGGCTCAATTTCTGCAACCAGGACTGATCCGCCAGCATACCTCAAAACGGAACCAACATAGCTCTTACCCGTGCAATCAGCTAATCAATAACAACCTTCCCAACTTGGCCCGAAGCCATATATCAGGACATATTCAATAGCCCATAATACTTTTACTCTAATGATGCCACAATACCATAGTGAGATTAAACTCAAATCATTTACAAGTTTGTGAAAACACAGATCATCTAGTACTGTAATCCTCTGCAAATCTCGCATTCATCCCCACGTCAGTTGAGTCCACTCTCTTGAGCGACCCAAATTTTTTTCTAATTTCAACACGTACTCTTCAATTACACATGAGATCTCCTAACAGTATACATAAGAATCGTACCACTTAAGAACACTTCGCAGGAGATAACCCACCTGCTTCGCCTCAGTTTAGTATTTCAGCACACCTTCCACCATCATATACATAACACATCCATTTAGTCTTCCTGAGTCTGAACTCATACTGCCACATGTAATGTACTTCACTTCCTAACTAGGAGACACAAAAATATTCTTCACGCGCCCATAACTCGGGGCTACACAACAAATCACAATAGGAAACGAACACTTAACAGTTCATCCATTTTCCAGCAGACTTCTTCGTCACTACCAAGTCACATAGATACATCTCGCAACACTAACATACTTATCACATGGATATCCAACCGCCATTCCGGCTAATAGGGACAATATTGAACATATAAGTTCAGAACACTTGCTCACATAATCAGCACCTTGGTGCTCAATCCATAGGCAAAGATCCGGCCTCAAGTCCTCCACACTGGCCCAACATACTCACGAAGATCACATCTCGCCCCTTGATCGAGGAATCACAAGCCATCAAGGCACATACAATACTGAGCGCTCATGTGCGCATACAAACTTGTGGAAGAAATTTTAAGAATTATATCTCAAGCTGAATCAAGTACGCACGATAAGATTTCCAAGAAAGTGAAGTTTTCCTAAAGGTTCTGCAGCCTCTCGAGGATAAATACAGACGTCTCCGTACCGATCCGCGAGACTCTACTAAACCTGCTCATGACTCGTGAGACCTAGTAACCTAGGCTCTGATACCAACTTGTCACGACCCAATTTCCCAAACCCGATCGTGATGGCGCCTCTCGTGAAGACAAGGCCAGCCAACTAACCCAAATCGTTTCTTTAACAATTTTAAACATAATGAATAGAAATACAACTTAAATAACATTGGTTAACAATATTTACAACCCAACTCAGCCCGACCGGGGTGTCACAAGTCACGAGCATCTAAGAAGTAGGAACACAACTTGAGGGCCAAATATATATAAAATGAAATCTGGAATCTAAAAGATAAGTTCGGTGACGCGAACGTTGGCGGTCACCTTGCTCAGCTACAATTGCTCGACTTCAATTTGAGGTCTAAATTCCAATTTTGCAAGAATTCCTAATTCTATCCAAATCCCCATTGAAGAACAAAGATTAGGGCTAGAAATTAATAGGTGATGTTAGTAATGGAAGAAAATGAGTTAAAGTGCACAAACCTATGAATTGGTGTTGAGTTTTCTATTCAAAATCGCCTATAGGCCGAGCTCTAATGGAATGTTTATAAAAAATGGGAGAAATCCCTTTTTGGTACTATTTTAAATCACTGGCGTCAGGTGTTCATCGCGTTCGTGTGACACCTGACGCGTTCACGAAGAGCATGGCCTAACTGGCTTACGCGATCGCGAGAGACTCCACGCATTCGTGAAAGTTTAGCCCGCCTCACCTCCGCGTTCGTGAGACTAGGTTCACGTTCACGTAGAGTAACTTCAAATCCCAGCTCCCTCCTCTCAAAGCTACGCGTTCTTATGGGTGTGGACACGTTCGCGAAGGATAAGTCCCCCGATGCTCCGCGTTCACGTCATATGCCTCGCGTTCATGCAGGGTTATTCCCTTTCCAACCCAGATCACTCTTCGCGATCGCGTGAGTCCCTTCGCGATTGCAAAGAAGGAAATATTAGATGACACCAACAACTAAGGTAAACCATAATTTCCAAAGATCACAAGGTCCGTAGGCTATCCAGAACTCACCTGAGCCTTCGGGTGTCACGACCCAATTTCCCAAACCCGGTCGTGATGACGCCTCTCGTGAAGACAAGGTCAGCCAACTAACCCAAATCGTTTCTTTAACAATTTTTAAACATAATGAATAGAAATACAACTTAAATAACATTGGTTAACAATATTTACAACCCAACTCAGCCCGACCGGGGTGTCACAAGTCACGAGCATCTAAGAAGCAGGAACACAACTACAGGGCCAAATATATATAAAATGAAATCTGGAATCCAAAAGATAAGTTCGGTGACACGAACGCTGGCGGTCACCTTGCTCAGCTACAATAGTAATACCTTCAATCCGCTAATAACCCGCTACCGGGTGAACAAAATCTGCAACTGCACGCGAGGTGCAGTGAGTAAAGTAAGTACTCCAACTCAGTGGGTAATAAGAGTAAATAATAACTGAGCGGTAAGTAAACACGTAAAGCACTCCATCATGCTATATAGGACAGTACGACCCTTGAGAAAATAGTAGGTCCGTGAAAATCCTTTAGAAAATATCTGTCTCAGTTAAAAACCTCTTTTGAAAATATCCTTTTCCCAACAGTCAAGCAACTGAATGCAAAATCAGATAGTGCAAGTCCGCACATAAGTTAGACCCTTGGGCACATCACTCCATTAACAAATAACACCAGGGTATCTGGTAACAGTGTAGGAAATAGCATGGATGCTAATGATATGAGAGTGCTGAATGTCATGCCACGTAACACAAACAGGAACCAATGCATGAATGCAATGTAATGCACATGACCGCAGCGGCGCGCAGCCCGATCCATTTGGGTACCCGCGCTCACTATGGGGGTTCAGACTCCGGAGGGGCTCCTACAGCCCAAGCGCAATATCAATATCACACCGCTGCGGCACGCAGCCCGATCCATGCTCAGTCTAGAGATGCACATATAACACTGTTGCGGTGTGCAGCCCGATCCATGCTCAGTCCAGAAATGCACATATACCACCAAGGCAATATTCAAATAACAGTTCTCAGTTCCGAACATTAAAATATGTAGTTTAGGTTTTCAAAACCTTAGGAAAATGACTGGACATTTCAAAACAGTGTTTAACTCAGGACTGAAATCATTTAACATGCCAAGTATAATGGAAAAAGTGATAATAATCCCTAAAGGATTCAATCAGTTGGCACGAGGCCCAATCACGATAATTAATCCATTTCTATAAGGATATCAACTAAGATTCAATCAATTAGGTAGTTATTTCATTAAGCGGGACGAAACAAGTCACAATCCCAAACGGTGCTCTGCCCCACGCCCGTTATCCGGCGTGCAAGTCACCTCAATACAGCACTATGATATGCAAATCCGGGGTTTCAAACTCTCAGGATATCATTTACAAGTATTACTCACCTCGAACCGGTGAAATTCCTCGCTCGCGATGCCTTTGCCCCTAAAATTGGCCTCCTCGTGCGTCGAATCTAACCAAAATCAGAGATAATACATTACAAAATGCTAAGGGGACAATACCCAATCGAAAAATATCAAGAATCTCGAAATTAGCAAAACCTGAGCCTCGGGCCCGCTTCTCAAAAAATTACAAAACTTATATTACCGGATTTCTCGTCTCGCCACGAGTTCATACATACTAAGAACTCCCAAATCCTAGCTCAAATGACCTATCAAATTTCAATTTGAAATATAAAAAACACAAGCCCTAGCTTTACCCCTTTTGATGAATTTCAACCAATTTCCATGTTAAATCTATCATAATCCCATGTATTTAAGCCAAGGGACTTACCTCCAATCGATTCCCTGTCAAATCTTCCTTAAATTCTCGCCAAAATCTCCCAAGGTCGCCAACAATGGTGGAAATAAACCCAAGCTCGTAGATGAAATATTAAATAAAAACCCTTCTGAACAGCCAGTTTTCACTTTTGCGGTCCCGCTTTCGCTTATGCGGGACCGCTTCTGCGGCCAGATTTCCGCTTTTGTGGTCTTCATTAAACTTCCAAAAATCCCCTTCTGCGTTTCTACTTTCGCACCAGCTATACCGCTTCTGCGGTCCGCTCTTCCGCTTCTGCGGAACCTGCCTTCCATCTCCTCGCCGCTTCTGCGATCACAGCTCCGCTTAAG
>MU732072.1:5309-16830 GCA_026770625.1 Nicotiana glauca
ATACCAATTTTCCAACGTATCAGGTATTTAATACTGAATTTGGACTCCTTTTTGTCTGCAGATTCATGTCTTCAATGCCTTTCGATCCGCTGGCTCTAAATGACTCGAATTGGTACGGGACTCGTGTCTAAACTGCTTCTCGTGCCTGTTTAACTTCCTCTTCCCGTATCTCTCGTTACCAGATTCTTGTCTTTTGAATCCTTAAGAATTCCTAGACCTAAATGCTTCATTTAGGTACGAGATACGTATTTAAATTGCGCCCCGTGCCTATTTTGAGTTCTTCTTCTCGTGTCTCTCAATTAATTATTACCTGTTGACCTTTTGACCAATCCACATGTAATGCCACGTCATATTTAATATAAATTCAGTTTTTTTTCCAATACAATTGAGTTTTTGAGATTCAAACTCACGAGGTTAGAATTTTAAAGTGTAACTTTTTGGTAATTTTGTTATCTTAAAAGACATTCCTGTAAATCACTAATCGCTAGCTGTAAACTTTGACAAATTTAGCTAACCATTATTTTTTCCATCATTTCTTGGCTATTAATTAACATACAACCGAAATAAGTACAATTAGAGACGGACCTATAATTTTGAGAAAAATATATGTATATATGTGTATATATCTTAAATAACACGTATATATTTTGATTGACATCCTAAGAATTAAAGATTAGCAGTTACATTAGTTGATTTGGAGGCAAACTTGACTTTTAATGCGCTGTGTACTTTTGATTCCCACGCTAGCATTTGCTTAAATTTTTATTCGATAATGATGACCCCGCCATTTTAAATTCTGGGTCCGCCTCCAACCCCCCATCAGTTTAATTTTTGCATATTAACCGTGTAAAAGAATTGATAATCATCTCTTACAACATATATTTTAAAGTTCACTATTAATTTAAATTTTTTAATGTATACCTAAATTAAAATCCATAATGCATATGCATGAACGTACTATCTAATTAATCATTAACTTTTATTGATTTAATAATGTTATACCCAAAGTAAATCTTGAAACCCAACTTAATCTCTGTCTTCACACTCTCCAAGGAACTTGCAAACAAAAAAGCACCCTATAGAAATTCAGAAAAAAATCTTTTTACCGACCATATCTTACCATTTTTACAGAAAAATAATTGGACAGTAGAGAAAGAAAGACAGCAGATTATTACTATCTTTATACATATTTCTAAGGAATAAACAAGTCACGATAACTGGACCCCATTAATAAAAAAATTCTTTAATTTTTTCATTTATCCATCACGGGTTGCTACAAAACAACATGCGTTTGCTATTATGTCTATACAACTCTTCTTCTCCTCCTATAAAGAAACCAAAGATTTGCCTCTCATTTCACAGCTTTTCTTCTTTGTTCTTCATTTTCATTTTTTTTTCTCTTTTCTTTAACAAGGCAATGGCCTTGACGTATAATAATATGAAGAAACAACACTCTGTTTTGCTCTGTTTCTTCTTCATTTTAAGCCATTTTGCCTTAGAATTCAAGCCAGTTTTGACTCAAACTACATCTCCTGTTTTTGCTTGTGATGTTGCAAACAATCCTGGGGTAAAGAACTTTGGCTTTTGTGATGTCTCATTGGATGTGTCAAGCAGGGTAAATGATCTAGTAAAAAGATTAACAATGGAGGAAAAAATTACTATGTTGGTTAATACTGCTGGAAGTGTAAGTAGACTTGGAATTCCAAAATATGAGTGGTGGTCTGAGGCTTTACATGGGATTTCATACACTGGTCCTGGAGTTAAATTCAACGGTGTAGTTCCTGGTGCCACTAGCTTTCCTCAACCTATTCTCACTTCTGCTTCTTTCAATGAGACTTTGTTTGAAACCATTGGAAAGGTAATATCTTTATCATTTCTTGTTATTATTAGACTTAGTTCCACTGATTATAGGCGGTCACCTTTAATTATTTTAAAATTGATCTGATAGTGTAAAATAACTTTTTTTTACACCAGTGTATAGAAGGAATTGATTTTTTTCTTTCTTCTTGAATATTGAATTATTAGCCATTTCCTAATAAATGCTTGATTGGTGATAGTAATAAAAAGGTGAAGGCCAATTTGTAGACGTACGTCGCCATCATGGCATTATCTTAAGACCACTCTTTTTATTTTTTTTTTAAATTTTTTTAAATTATAGATTGTATTTTTTGAAGACGGCACTAACTTGTGTCCAATTTTATGACTAATACATGTTCAAATGCCATCTTGTTGATGCTAAATTGATTGCTAAAAAGATTTGCCGTGTGAAATTAAAAAGGGCCAATAAACAGATCCTTTAGAGATTTAATATTGGGAAGTAGGGTGAAGTCATTTTTCGTATAATGGATTCTTAAATCAGCAAAAGGCATGTTTGTTTAATAATTAAGTGGACTAGGATATATGCAAATATTTTTTTTTTTGGAAAAGTTTACCCATTTGGGCATGTATTTTAAAAAGAATTACAGCTTGCAAAGTATATTATTTAGTCACGTAATAGATTGAATTAAGTTCAAAAGTTTGGTTGAGATGTTTACATCTTTTTTGAATGATCATAGTAGGCGGAGCCACGATTTAAAGCTTATGAGTTCAGATTTTCAACCAGTTTAAGCTACTGGATTTTAAATTACTAATTTGTATATATCCAATAGATTTCTCACGATAAACACTGGGTTTGAACCACAACTATTGGGTTCGGCCGAACCCGCAACCGCAAGGCTAGCTCCGCCCCGGATGACCATAATTGACAAATCCATGAACCAACCAATCAATTCATTAACCAATCAATCATGCTAAATTGCCCATCCAACCATATGGTTATGATAGGGATATAATATACTGTCCTTTTTGATAGGAAAATGACCGTTCCTGATTAGATCTTCATGTCACATGAATCATGTGACTAATGCTCAAAACAGCAGTTGGAAGTTAAAGATTAAAAAAATGGATTTACATTATATATAATGACAGTGTTAAGATTTATTTTATATTAATCTGTCATAGCATGTTAGTTACCATTTTTGCTACCAGATTACTAATTTATGCTTGTCGCGCATACAGCTTGAACTCAATAGATTGTAATGTTTACAGGCAGTATCCACTGAGGCTAGAGCAATGTACAATGTTGGTTTAGCAGGCTTGACATATTGGTCACCAAATGTGAACATTTACCGCGACCCCAGATGGGGAAGAGGCCAAGAAACACCAGGAGAAGATCCAACACTCGCCAGCAAGTATGGTGTAGCATATGTTAAAGGTTTGCAGCAGCGCGATGATGGTAAAAAAGACATGCTCAAGGTTGCTTCTTGCTGTAAGCATTATACAGCTTATGATGTCGATGATTGGAAAGGAATCCAACGTTACAATTTCAACGCTAAGGTACTACTCGGTTATTGCCCTTTTCTTGAAAACCCGCAACAAATATTTAGTCAATTTTTAGTATGATACTCAATAACATTGTGTTCTTTTTGTTGTGGCGAGTAGGTAACACAACAAGATTTAGATGATACATTTAACCCTCCATTCAAGAGTTGTGTTGTTGATGGAAATGTAGCCAGTGTGATGTGTTCGTACAACCAAGTCAATGGCAAGCCTACCTGTGGTGATCATGACCTTTTGGCTGGTGTTATCAGAGGACAATGGAAATTAAATGGGTATATTTGACGACTGTTTCATATGTAATACTATACTCTTTCGAATTTCGAAACATAATATTTGGATGAATTCATGAACTAATACAAAGTATGGTACATACAGATACATTGTTACTGATTGTGATTCATTAAATGAGATATACTGGGCTCAACACTACACCAAGACACCAGAGGAGACTGCAGCTTTGTCTCTAAATTCAGGTTAACCATTTTCAGCCCCTTTTTGTTGGACTAAATCGACGATAACGTTAGTCCTAAGCAAACATATATAATGTGACATACTTGTTTTGACTATACTGAATCAAGAATTTGTTAAATGTGATAGGGCTGGACCTGAATTGTGGATCTTGGCTTGGTAAATACACTCAAGGTGCTGTAAACCAAGGACTAGTAAATGAATCAGTTATCGATAGAGCAGTCTCAAACAACTTTGCTACATTAATGAGACTTGGATTCTTTGATGGTGATCCGAAAAATCACGCCTATGGAAACCTTGGTCCCAAAGATGTCTGTACCCCAGAACACCAAGAGCTAGCTCGTGAAGCTGCAAGACAAGGAATTGTCTTGCTTAAAAACAGTGCAGGATCATTACCTCTGTCCCCCAAATCAATCAAGTCTTTAGCAGTCATTGGCCCTAATGCCAATGTTGGCTATACCATGATTGGCAGTTATGAAGGTACACTTTGGATACTTTCCTACAAACAATCCCATTAATGGAATGAATTTAAGTCCTATACACTGACGGTGTAAAGATTCGTTACACATTCAGTCTATATAGTTAAAAAAAACACTAGTTTCTTGTACTCAATTTTCTTGAAAACTTGCAGGCACTCCATGCAAGTTAACAACTCCATTGCAAGGACTAACTGCGTCAGTTGCTACGGTTTTCCATCCGGGCTGTTTCAATGCCAGTGTGTCTTGTGACACAGCACTAGCTGATGATGCCAAGAAAATAGCAGCTGCAGCTGATGCTGTGGTATTGGTAATGGGATCAGATCAATCTGTTGAGAGGGAGAGCAAGGACAGAGTAAATATAACACTCCCTGGACAACAATCACTTCTTATAACTGAGGTTGCTAGTGTTGCAAAAGGACCAGTAATCCTAGTTATCATGTCTGGAGGTGGTATGGATGTACAATTTGCTGTTGATAACCCTAAAGTTACAAGCATTGTTTGGATTGGTTTCCCTGGTGAAGATGGTGGTGGTGCTCTGGCTGATATTATCTTTGGATATTACAATCCAAGTAAGTTTCCTCTTTCCATATTCAAGTAAACTTCACCAAATCAAGATCTAAATTTTCCTTTTTTAAGAGATTTAGTTCATCAACAATGCATAAATGGCCTTCATAGGGAAACCCTCTCCCCACTTATGGTGTTTGAAAGGCAAGTCGATGATGCCATAAGTCAAAAGGGAGGGTGAGGTGAGAATCCTTCATTGTGCTATTTAGAGAGGGTAATATATCCTATATAGTAGCATGGTCTTATCCCACTATTAGTAGTCGAAGTGCGGGTGGACTAATTGAGGAAAAACTAACACATGTGCCATTAGTACCTAATTCAGGCATATATCCTGAGCTGTGAGGTTTAAGGAGAGCCATGATAAAAGTTGTCTCAGCGTTGTGACCTATAGGACACCGGTTTAAGGAGAGCCTTGTGTTCGGATAGGCTGGCTACATAACACCCTTGGGGTGCGGCCCTTTCCCGGACCCCATGTGAACAATGGGATACCTTGTGTACCAAGCCGATTAAATCAAGATCTTAATTTTTAACTCATCCCCCCTATGACTAAATGCCTTATAAATTTTATCGGAATCTTGCAGGTGGAAGGCTTCCAATGACATGGTATCCACAATCATATGCGGACAAAGTTGACATGACTAACATGAACATGAGGGCAGATCCTAAAACAGGATTTCCAGGAAGAAGTTATAGGTTCTACAAAGGTCCCACTGTTTTTAACTTTGGAGATGGATTAAGTTACTCTAACTACAAACACCACCTAGTACAAGCACCAAAATATGTCTCCATTCCTCTAGAGGAAGGACATGCTTGTCGATCGACGAGGTGCAAGTCCATTGATGCTGTTAATGAACAGAGCTGCAGTAACTTAGGATATGACATTCACTTGAGAGTTAAAAATGTTGGAAAAATGAGTGGAAGTCACACAGTTTTCTTGTTCACTTCACCACCCTCAGTTCACAATGCACCTCAGAAACACTTGTTGGAGTTTCAAAAGATTCATTTGACACCACAAAGTGAAGGAATTGTTAAGTTCAAGTTAGATGTATGCAAGCATTTGAGTGTAGTTGATGAGGTTGGAAACAAGAAAGTTGCTTTAGGTTTACATGTGCTTCATATAGGAGATTTGAAACATTCCTTGACTGTGAGGATTTAAAGAAATCCTCATGGTCCTATTTCTTTACCTTTTCTTTTTTGGATCATTTGTTCCTTTTTCTCAAATAGGGGAATGGGAATTATGAAATTATCAATCGGTTGAGGCAATTGTAACAAAATTTCTTATTTTGTCAAACTGTCCAACTTATTTAGAAGAAAGAAAATGTTAAAAGTTATATGAGGTTTCTTCTTATTTATTATTTCTTTTTCTTTTAATTCTCTCTGCCTTTTTATTTGGTATATCTACATTACAACAAAAGAAACTATGAAACAAAAAACTATGGATTTGAGGTGTTCTTATTCCCATGGTTTAAGATGTGTAATATGCAATAGAAAAGAATATTCACATAGATAACCCAAAAAAGAGCAATACTATAGATTTGTTTGCACTGAGAAAATTCATGTATATATTTAGCATCTAGATTATTAATGTGTATGTCACGAGGTGTTAGTATTTCGTTCGTTACTCCATAAAAGAAACTTGACATAAAGAATTCAGAATTAAAAAATTACAACTGCTAATTAAAAATTAGCCATAATTTCAAAAGTAATCGAAATTTCTCGCTTTTTCATGTGAAAATAAAATTTGAACAACAACACTCATAAAAATCCTAAAAACAATTCCAGCATAAAATGCTGGACTTTGAATATTTTATATATGAGATTTCAGCGTTAATGTGATGTATTCATGATGTGTTGGATTTCCAACATATTATGTTGGAAAGTTTATACACATGAGTTCCGTTATCCAACATATTTATGCTTGAATCTTTTGTGTTTTAGCTATAATACTTTTGTCCAGATTTATCTCCGTCTTAAATAATAGCTATTTTTTAATAACTTTGCAAACACCGATTATTTTTTATTTAATCGCCCATAAAAATGGTTATGCCATGCCATTTTGACTGCATTAATTTCCTTTGGGCCTTTTTCGAATTGGGCTACCGCTACAGGTTGGGAGCTTCGTTCACTTGGGCGAGAAATTTAAAAATAGCCAGATTTTTAACTGGTCATTCAAAAATAGCCACAGTTTCAAAAGTAATCGAAATTTAGCCACTGTTCATGTAAAGATAAATCTGAGCGAAAACACTGTTCAAAACCCGAAAAATACGCCCGCATATTATACGGGAGTTCCAGCATAAGTATGCTTGAACTCCCGCATATTATACGGGAGTTCCAGGATAACCATGCTGGAACTCCCGTATAATATGCGGGAGTTCAAGTATAATTATGCTGGAACTCCCACATAATATACTGGAGTTCCAGCAAGTATAAATGTCTAGTATAATATACTGGAATTTGGAGTACCGGTGCTCCAATCTCTCGTAAATTATACAGGAGTTAGAAAAGTGTACCGGTCCAGCATAATATGCTTGAATTCGTATACAGATACACTCGAACTCCTGTATATTATACGGGACCGGTCTCTGTTGCAGCAAATAGTGGCTATTTTTCATTGACTTCGTAAACGGTGGCTATTTTTGATTGACCAGTCCGAAAACTGGCTATACCATGCTATTTTGACGTTCCAGGAGGAGGGAATCTTTGGGCTTTGGCCACGTTACAGAAAAGAAACAAAAAACAAAATGAAGAATTAACCCAAATAGTCACCATCTACCATCCAACCATTTAAACTAAAATAGCCGGTTAAGGTATAATATATGTATAATTTATATTTTACATATCTGTAATTATATATAATCAATGTATATTCTATGTTTATGGCTAGAAAAGTAAACAATGAATATGAACAACTACTTGTGTGACGACGCAAAACCCACTATAGGTCGTGATGACGCTCGAGTCGCTGTTAGGCAAGACAACGACGAACTACCAAATTAATTATGCATTTTATTATTTTCAAAATCATAAATTTTATTAGATAAAGAAATTAACACATTAAAATCATGGAAACTTATGATTTAAATAGAATAGATAATAAAAGTGTATAAATGCTAAACAAAACCACAAACAATTCTAGAACATTACAAAACCCGGTGTCACAAGTACATGAGCATCTACGAAAGAGTTCAAAAATAATACAATATCTATTTGGAATATAAAATAGACATGATTAAGTAAATAAATAAGACGGAGACTCTGTTGGCTGCGGTACGTAGCATAGAAAGCAATTCATCACAAGGTCCCCTCAGCAGTTGCGCCTATGCGCCAAGATGTCCACTAAATGAACATGTCAGATCCTGCACATTTAGTGCAGAAGTTTAGCATGAGTACGTCAATCAACGCATACCCCATAAGTATCTAGCCTGACCCTAAAGAAGTAGTGACGAGGGATCGACATCGACACTTAGTAGCGATCCAATAAATCAATATGATAAATCATAACAGATATGAAGCACAACAATATTAATGAGATAAAAACTCTAGCTAACATAATCCTCCAAAAATTTCTTTTAATGATATAAATCTTTGAAATCTCATGTGCCATCTCAACAGATATGAAACATCAAGTACAATCTTAAACGGATAAGAAATACCATATAAAATTCTAGGCCTCAATAGAAGGGGATCTCGTGAATATCCAATTGCTAGCAGTATAACGCACGATAATGTCGAGATCGTACGACCCGATCCAGAGTGATGTGTACACAGCCAAGGATCGACTAGCGCAAACCAGAGATATCTCAATACACTATCGATTGGTTCGACCCGATCCACATGAGAGGAAGAAACTTATGAGTTATGAGTCACATGCTTACAATAAAGGTACACGAGCATAAAGTACACATGACTTTTAACTGTTTACCAATTTTTCTCGCCAAACTACTCATGGTGATAAATTTTGTTCTAATATATTCTCAAATCAATTTCAATTATAAATTTAATTAATTAAGCTAGAAAATTGAGTTTAAATAATTTAAATGTTACATGATAAGATCTTAAGTCCACCCGAAAATAAACATACTTAGCTAGTACGAACTCTCGTCAACTCATGCGTATGTAGTACCCACTACTAGTAGGTACTACTAGTTAGGGGTGTTCATCGGTCGCTACAGTATGGTATTTAGATATTTCGGTTCAGTATTTTCGGTATGCAATTTCTTAAATTCTATACCAATATCGTACCTAATTAAATTCGGTATGGTTCGATTTTTCTCCTTTCGATTTCAGTTTATTCGGTTCGGTAACTTCGGTTTATTCGGTTTGAATATTAACTAGTGCATGGAGCCATAGACTCTGATATTCTTAATTAAAGTACTCAAAAATAAAGAACTGAAAATGTTTGTTGACAAACAATTTGTCCAAAACTAGCAAATATCGACCCAAAATAGAGAAGATTATACATAAAAAAAATATTTGATCACTAAAAATGTCTTGTTACTTGTTTTGAGTTAATTGATGAACTTAGAGAATAAAGAAAAGTAAAATTTTAGATTTTTTATATTAATGTTATAATTGATAATATGTATTTTGTGTAATATAACATATATTTCATTACGGTATCGGTATTTCGGTATTTTATTTTAAAATACCAAATACCATACCTAATATTAATTTTTTTAAAAACTTAAACCAAATACCATACCAAGTACTAAAATACCATATACCAAATACCAAAATTTTCGGTTTCGGTTTCGGTTCGGTAATTCGGTATTTACCAGATTATGCACATCCCTACTACTAGTAACACATAACAATTACATCACCTTGGGGGTTGTTTCCTCCCTCACAAGGTTAGACATGAGACTTATCTCACAATGAAATTTCATAACCGGCTTCAACGCCTCTCTAACACCTCCAATCAATATCCGTCGATTCGAAACTAGTCAAACAACGTATAAACCAATAAAAATATACTACCATACTCATAATTAATCAATTTATAATAATTTTCAACTCCGCTCAAAAGTCGACCAAGTCAACCCTCGGGCCCACGTGTCCCGATTCCAAATTTTTTTGAAGATAAACATTACTCATAATACTACAACTAAAATAAATAATTTATTCCTAATTCCATGTCCTATTCCATGGTTAAAATCCAAAAACACAATTTCTAAGTTTTCTTCCAAAAATTCCATAGTTTCTATCAAATTTCCATGTTAAAATCAATATATAACCATGTATTCAACTCAAAACAAGTAGGAATAACTTACCTTATGATATATGACGAAAACAATCTTCAAAAATCATCCCAGATCACCCCACATGAGCTCCAAGAACTTAAAAGTAAGGAAATGAGCTCAAAATCCCGAAATTAGATGTTTAATACACCTGCCAGGCCTCCTTCTTCGCAATCTATGTCATTATCCATGCAATCCCGATTAATAAAAGTTCCAGCATCATTTCCTTCATCGTGATCATGGCCAAAAACTCGCAATCGCGATGTACAAATTTTGTTTACTCTTCACAGATACCCTTCGGTATAATAGCCATAACTTTTTATAAAAAATCCAGATAACAATCGATTTGATTTTATGAAAACTAGATTCAAAGAGCTATAACTTTCTGAAAGTACAAGAGGGGTTGGGGGTTGGGTGGCTGAATGATTTATCTTTAAAATTAATTGCTACCAGTTGACTAGCTTTCTAATTAGTCGACTAGATATAATAACTTGATAACAATAAGGAGAGAATTTAAGATCCAGAAATCAAATACAGGAATTAAAGACACCAAATTTTTTATACTGGTTCGAATTCAATGTGAATCCTAGTAAAGTCCCCTTAGGTTGAGGGAGTTCTCTTTCAATGAATGAGTTTCTCGAGTACATAGTGAATGGTCTGATCTACACTGACAACTCAATTTCTATATCACTTGTTTCTCTTTGATACAATGCCTCACCAGTGTTGTTCTCTTTTTCTTCTCCAACTTGTTACACAACAGATCTAGTAGATCTACAATGTTTGTTTGTAGTAGAACAAAGAGAGCGTATTTGGTTCCATCAAAATATATGTGCTAAGATATAGATACAAGTTTAAATACTTTGAGAGAGGCTTGATTTCTGAAGAGATTTGCCAACCCAAGATATTTGATTCTTAGAAAGAAATTGATTATTTCCAAGAATAAGGTTATTCAGCAACGACTTTGTCTTGGCGAGAGGCTTTAATGACTTCCCTTATACGTGACTTGATAGCGTCGGATATCCTTCCATGAATCTTGATCCTTCCAGATTTAGTATACTCGATTAATTATCTTGCAAGATCTTCGATACTCTTGATTGATTTGATTCCTTCAATCTAGCCTTAATTGATTCCGTCCGTATTAGACACTATCATTGATTTCTTTAATTTTGGATGCTTTCCTTGATTTTATCCGATTGATTCCTTCAATCTTGAATGCTATTCATGAGTTCCTTGATCTTCTCGGATTGATTCTTTCAGTCTTGAATGCTATTCATAAGTTCCTATACAAAGAACAAATATATTATTCATCATTAAAACCAAATCTAACAATCTCCCTCTTTTTTAATGATATATATATATATATATATATATATATATATATATATATATATATAT
>MU732072.1:17436-65620 GCA_026770625.1 Nicotiana glauca
TGTGTGTGTGTGTGTGTGTGTGTGTGTGTGTGTGTGTGTATGTATACACATACATATATGTGTGTGTGTGTATAAACATCCGTTGACTTTCTTGTATTTTACTTCCCCTCAATGAGAGCAGTTGACTTTCTCTGGTTATAGCTGTTGAGGCTCATGTAGTCGACTTTTTCTGCAGGATCTATGACTCCCCCTCAAAAAGTGCAGAGCTGCTAACCTGCACTTACTCTTCAGTCGACTTATCCTTGTATATACCTGTACAACTACATATATCTTTTCTTCCCCTTTTGACATCAGCAAAGAGGGAATAGTAAAACAGACCACATACTGAAACAGGATTTATAGCATGATATGCTGGCAAAGTTATAGCAAAAAAAAAAAAAAAAAAAAGAAAGAAGAAAAAAAAAATCATCCACCAACTGATTTTTCAGTCCAAAAATAGCACATAAAAAAAATTGACTTAAACTTCCATATTAACGACGTAGAAAATAGGTATGAGTATTACAGATCATCTCCTTCAATCGATGAAAGCTGGCATCGGCTGAAACCCTTATTCCATCAAGCCTGTCATGAACCTTCTTGAATGCCTTGACAGTGTTTTCCCTTACTCTGAGAACTGCAACTCTTATCTTGCAAACATCAGACCTTGTTTCTTTGGAGATAGCATGAATAGCACCAACAATGGACTGAGTGGCAGTGAGAAGATCTTTGACTGTAGAGAGCTGATTGTCAATGGTGTGAGCACGTGATTTTTGCCCTATATAAATTACTCCCATAAATTCAAAACAAAATAATTTCTTTCAGTGTTTGCAATTTTGTGGATTTTCGTGGCATTTTCTGTTAATTGTTTGCGTTTTTATTTGTGCATTTTAATTAATGAAAAAAAACAAAAAATGAGTTGCATGTGCATTTATGAGTTAATTTAGCATTTTAGTATTAATTGAGTAATTAGGTTATTTTATAAAAAGAAAATCACAAAAAAAGGTTTAATTTGCACCTTTAATTTTAACTTTGATTTTAGGTGGCTTTTCTTTCAATTTATTTTAATTATTTATGATAATTATTGTTTAGGATTAATAGTATTTTTGATATGTTAATTTGGTTTTATAATTTAACTAAGATTTTAGTTTAATTTTTGAAAAAAAAAGAGAGAGAAAAGAAAAAGAAAAAAAAATTAAAAGAGATTGAGCTTCTTAATAAAATTGCTCGAATTTGGGCTGGCCCAAATCCAAAAAATCCCCAATACCTGTCCAGTCAGTCCAATAAATCCCCACAACCCCGCCCAAACCACCCCTTGAACCGGTCCAGTCTCCCTGGACGACCAAAATGACCCCGTTTTGACTAGCGATCAATCCCAGCCGTCGAGGTTAAGAGATCTAACGGCTGGGAAGCTAGGACCCCTGAGTATATTAGTGTCCAAATGCACCCCCTACCCCCATATCTCATCTCTCACAACAAATCCTAGAGACTAACCCTGTTTGTCCTATCTTTCCTCCACCGTCTCCGCCGCCCGTCAGAAATCGTCCCACGGCGGCGAAAAGTCTCCAATGGCCTTCAAATTCACACCATAGCTTCCTCTTCGCCACCATATCCCCAATCCACAACCAACTTCCCTCAAAACCTACCCAAGCTCCTCGAATCTAGGTTTGAAGTTATGAACCCTAGCACCGCCACAGTTTCTCCGGTGGGATCAGCTGGTTAAACATTGTTGCTGCTGTGTTATTTTGCTACTGCTGACTCTCCTCGTTCTATTTTCTTTACTTTTCTAGGTATTTCCCCAATCCATTGATATGTGAAGTGAAAGAGAAAGAGCTTTGCTTGATTAAATGGCAGACTGTGCCTTATTAGCTTGTAAATGTAGCCTTATTTTATTTTAAAAGAGCAATCATACTCCTAGTTAAGAAGTTTTCTTTTCTTTAAGTAGTTTAAATAGTTTGTTAATAAGTTATTTTCAATTTTATTAAGTGTTAGTTAAATTTTTAGAATTGCTTGAACTGTTTTTGTTTCTTTATTTGGTCTTCGTTTGTTAATTTGATGTTGTGTGGGGTTTGAGCCTCATACTTTGAAGTTTCAGGCTTGGGCTGAATTCCTAAAGGGGTCAGCCCATGGTCCAAATTGACTCATATTCTAGTCTGAGGTTGGGGGGTAAAAAATAAGGTCATTAAAGGATAGTATAGGTAATCTAACTAGGGAATCTTTTGGGTAACTGATTTAGAAGCTTCTAAAAGGGGTCTTCTAGGGAATTTTAGGCTTTAACTTGATCCACAAGTCAGTAATTCAGGGACTTTTTAGCAAAAACCAAAATTAAGGAAGGATTAAAATGAAAAACTGAACTCTCTAAGGTTGACCTAGTAGCTTGCCTATAAAGGCATAGCTAAGAGAGACTCAATTCAGAGATTTTGAAGAGCTAAGAAATCCAGAAAAACCAAACAGCTAAAAAACACACAAAAATTTCTACTGTTCGATTGCTTTTTTTTAGTTTCTGAAGCTTTCTAATTCTGAAACAATTGTTAGTTGATTTGGGTTTAAAATATGGATTGAATCTAAGTCTAGAAGGCTGAGTTTGATTCGTATGGAGTTTGGTTTGAGGTCTTGGTGGGATCAACTGGTTAAGCACTGTTGCTGCTGTGTTATTTTGCTCTTGCTGACTCTCCTCGTTCTATTTTCTTTACTTTTCCAGGTATTTTCTCAATCCATTGATATGTGAAGTGAAAGAGAAAGAGCTTTACTTGATTAAATGGCAGACTGTGCCTTATTAGCTTGTAAATGTAGCCTTATTTTATTTTAAAAGAGCAATCATACTCCTAGTTTCCTTGTCATACTTGTTTTTTCCTGATTCATGTTGAATGTGTTTCTAATATTGGTAAGAATGATGAACTCCAGCAGAATAGGGTGAATGTATTCAAGGTTCATTTTGTGTATGTGAATAGTTCTTAAGGTTACTGTTGAACTTGCTATCGTTTACATATGAATACTTAGGATTGATATGGTTTGGGTGTTTGCTTTTATTCATACTTGAAATTTCCCTTGAGTAGATAGCAGTGCTAATTTCGGGAATTTGTTAGTATAAGAGCTAGGAAAAGGGTGAATCGAATTATGCTTCACATGAATTGTGAAGTCTGTACTTAATAATTCGGGCTGAGGTACATGTATCTGTTACATTATGGAATCAGTGTTTAAATTCTCTAGTTTGTGTTGAATTTGTTGGAATTAATGCCCAAGCATGTAATCAGAATAGTCTTGTGGGATATCTACATTAGTAAAGGCTTTTCTTCACTTTGGGAATCCTGACTACTGTGGTGTCTTGGCTAGATTTCAGGAGTTAAAAATCATTGTGTTGAAATGTATATGATTAAGAGCGCATTAGATAAATTTATCATATGAATATGCTTGTTTGAAGCTATAATTGTATGGTTAAACATGTTGATCAACAACGTTTTTTTTCCTCCTTAAAGGTGATTTGGACTCATTTACTAATATTGAAACTGGGCTGTGGTTTCAGCCCAACTATTAAAGTCGCTTCGTGTGCTGTAGGGTGGTTTGGGCTTCACGTGAGCCCAATTATTTGCTTCAAGGCTGAGATGTTAAAATGCCCCCATGTAGGCAATTGGGTCAGTCTGTCAGTGTTTTTCATTTGCATATAAGATGAAAATCTCGTTCTCTTAGTACTCCCATGCCAAATTTCATAAAGGTGGATTCGAAGAGCCATTTAGATAATGTTATCACTCTTGGGTTTTTCCTTTATTTTCATACGAATGTTGTCGAGGGCCCAAATCGTTTCTTTAGCATTAAAGTAAAAATTCAAATTCCTTGTAAGGTTCACGTAATTAGATTCCCTAAAATGAATTGGTGGTGTACCATATTAGATCTTACAAATAGTTTATGGCCATCCGAAGCTTAGTTTGAATACCCTTTAAATTAAAATTGAGGTGCGCCATGCCAAACAAAAATGACAATTGCATGGCCTTCGTTGCAATTAATCTTGTTTTATCCTTAGAATTCGAGGCACGTCATTTAGTAAATTTTCATGGCCCTCGCAAATCTAAAACATGTAGTTGCTTTAGGAGTGTACTTTAATAATATTACCTTCCTAAATTTGGGTGTGCATTTCATGTGACCCAAATCCAAATCCTAAAATGTTGAATAAACTATGTTTCGGATCGTGGGTGCATTTCATGTGACGCGATCCAAAGACATATTTTGACGATATTCAATCTTCTTTAAAAAAATGAATAAAAGCGGTTATAATTTAAAATTTTCCCATAGGTTCAAAATGTTCTAAAATCAGATAATTAAGCCGAATATAACAGTTGAGCGACCGCGCTAGAACCACGGAACCCGGGAATGCCTAACACCTTCTCCCGGGTTAACAGAATTCCTTACTCGAATTTCTAGTTCACGGACTATAATCTAGAGTCAATCTTTTCCTCGATTCGAGATTTGAACTAGTTACTTGGGACACCATAAATCTCCCAATTGGCGACTCTGAAACTTTTAATAATAAATCCCGTTTCGATTGTCCTTTAAGTAGAAAAACTCCTTTATTATACCTTTCCTGAAGAATTGGGAAAATAAGGGTGTGACTGCTCTGGCAACTCTGCTGGGGACAAGAACCCAGAACTTTTGGTTCATGGTTCATAATTCGAGCTTAGATAAATTGTTATATTTGGCTTTATCTGATTTTATTACATGTTTGGGCCTAATGTGCTAAATGTTGCTTTTACTGCTTTGATATTCCATGAACTGTATATAAATTATTACGAAACCCTTTTTTCTCTCTGAGTCTTCTAAATCATGAAGGAATGTGCACTTCGTGTGACTTCTTTTTTGTTAGAGTCATATTCCAAAATTTAGAACGAGGTTCGGACAAGTTGCAAAGCCGGTGAAGCTTCTGTATTCCCGGTACGCTGCCACCCTCAGCTTGAGTTGTCCGCTCGGGTAAGCCAGGTCTAGAACAAATAACCAGGTTTTAAACCTAGAATAACTCAGCTTCATGCCGGATCCCTAGTAGGAGCGTTTGTTGCATCACGTGCATTTGACTTAGGGGACTCAACACTGGGGTTGGGTCCGTCAATGACATGTGTACCCACAATAACAGACCATCATGATGCATATTTTACGTGCTATTTGTTGCATTTATTTGCTTCAGTTTTGCATGCTGAACGACTTTTGAGTGTTGGGAGAAAATTGGAAAAAAGAAATGGCATTGTGAGGCTTAAATGAAAAGTCCAAATTGTACAGAAACTCTACCGAATTTTGAGAAAAATGAAAAGAAAAAAAAAAGAGGAAAAAGGTTTTGTTTTCAAAAATAATTGGTTTTATTTTATTTGCCCGAACTACGCCAGTTTGATTTTCACAGGGTGTGAGATAAGTAGGCAACCCCCATCGGGTCCAACTCTCCGTTTTTCAAATATAGCCCAAAAAGAACAAAAACTTGTTTTTACTGTAAGTAATTAAGGTGATTCCATTCTTGTCAAGAATAGCCGAATGTCCCTTAAAAGGGTGCCAGAAGGCAGTTTTTGCAAGAACAACCGCCTTTAGTCATTTTTCAAGGTTTTTGGCCGGTTAGCCGACACAGTCTTAAAATCTTTGTTTTCGAAGTGTTGAAAGGCCGTATTGGCAAAGACGAATATTTTTGTGAAAAATTTGAAAAAAAATGGTCATTTTTCTGGAGTCAAAATGAGTTGTAGTTTTATTAAAATCACTTTAATAAATGTGCAGGATGAGCACAAATCAAAATGAACCTTTTTCAGTCCGTGAGGAGATCCCTTTGGAGCTACACATGTGGTGGCATGATTTGGGAGATGACAGCAGGAAAGTTGTGACAAAAGCATTAGGTGGTCTTATTTTTCTCTTGAAGGATAAGCCAAGAAAGGACATAATTGAGGCCTTGATACCATTTTGGGACCCGACACATAATGTATTCCACTTTGTTGATTTCGAGCTAACTCCTACACTGGAAGAGATAGCCGGATACGTCAGTTCCGAGGGGAATCTCCGAACTCGATACCCGGTGGCACCTAGAACAGTAACCCCTCACAAATTTTTGGACTTGTTAAGCATCACTCGGGACGTCAGAGACAGGAATTTGGCTAATGGATTCCGTATCTTCTACTTTCTGTACCGACGTTACGGGAATCCCCGTGGCTTTGAGATGCCAGATACTGGTCTTACTCATGCAGGAAATCAAGGCAAGTGGGAAGCTCAGAGAGGGCTAGCTTTTATAACGACGTTCCTGGGTATTTTGGTTTGCCCCAGAAAAAATGGGAATATAGAGCTGGGACTCGTAGGGATAACTGACTTTATGATGAAAAAGGCAAATGGGACCATAGTGCCGTTGATCTTGGCAGAAATTTACCGAGCCCTGACCCTTTGCCGAGAAGGAGAGAAGTTCTTTGCAGGGTGCAATATGCTGTTACAACTATGGATGGTGGAACATCTTTGCCACAGTCCCGGATACCTGAATTGTAGTATGACTGGCCTCAAATGCATTGAAAAACATGAAAAGCGGGTAGAGGGTTATGAGTTCCCGGAGGGTACAAAATCATGTCATGCTTACTTGAAATCCTTGACTGCAATCAAAATCGAATGGACGTTCGGGTGGCTGTCGGTTGGAGAAGTAATCTATATGTCGGCTGAGGAGTATTTCCTGCTGTTGATGGGTCTTTGAAGTATCCAGCCTTATGCCTCACACAGAGTCCTACGTCAGTTAGGCCGATACCAGACCATCCTACATGATGAGGATTTGAGTCGACAGGTCATTTAGTTAGAACCCAAAGCTGCCTTCCCAGAAGAAAAAGTGCACCGAATTTGGCATTAGTGTAGATTCTTAGAGTCTAAAACTCAAGTGCGAGATCTATCTAGAGGAGAGTTGGAGCCTGGCTACCTTGCTTGGTATGGTTAAAGATCCCGAGTTCATCAGGAACCCGAAAGGCCCGCAAAAAGACCCCATGTCCAACAGTTTACCGACAGAGCACAGGTGCAGTGGGACTAGCTGACCAAAGAAAAAGAGTACAGAGCCACCATAAGCAGGTTGGAAAAGTAGGTCCGAGACCTTCAGTTTGAAAATAGTTTGCAAGCCGCAGCTGATGAGGGAGAAACAAGGAAGCTAGCCAAAGAAAATGAAGCCCTTCGAGCTCAAATTCAAGAGATGAAAATAGCAGCTGAAAATCCTGCCAGGAGTGCAAGGGATGATAAGCTTATAAAGAACCTTAGACAGAAAGTGGATGATTATGGTTTTGACTTGAACAAAGCGGAGAATGAGATGGCAAGGGCGCGAACACAACTGGCTAAGAATGTGGAAGAGAGAGCATGCCTGGTTAGGCAGTTAAAAGAGCCATACGATAATGAAGTTGTGGAGTTAAAGAAAAGGGTCATCACTGTCGAGAACAAAATGATCAAACAAGCCAAGGATTTTAAAGCTGAAAGGGAACAATGTTATGATCTTATGGCTCAAATGGAGGAAGAAGTACAACAGCTGCAAAATTAACATTTCCACAGCACTCAGGTATTAGAGGCCTGTAATCAGCAGGTCGGGCGTCTACTTCAGGAGAAGGGTAGGGTCAGAGAGAAGATCAGGGCCATTGCCGATTATATTATTGTGAAGTGCCAAGCATGTGAGGATATGACCCATACCACTTTCTTTACAGCGGTGATGAAATTTGTCCGACAAATCATGAGTGATTTAGAAAGGCTCCAAGGGGATCTTGAACATAGGCCTGCGGTGAGGCCGAATGATGCCCCGTGGGCACCAGAATGTTTTGAGGCATTAATGTATTCGTGATTATTAAGTCTGCACTTTTATGCTTTTGAAGTCTATCAGTTAAGTTAGAGTATGTTAGTTCTTTGAGTCAGTATTTTCATCTTTTCAGAGTCTGTTAGTTGCTTTTGAGTCTTGAGTTTCTCGACTTATTGTAATCAAAGTATTTGCTTTTTATGAAAAATTGAAAATCCCAAAATATTTTTTGTTATTTATTTTTTCGTTTATATCTTCAAGAACTACGCTTGTTCTGATTCATGTGGGGTCATGATACGTAGGCAATCTCCATAGGATTCGACCGTAACCAAATAAAAAAGAAGAGAAAAAAGGGGAAAAAAGAGGGGAAAAACAAACAAAAAAAAAGAGAGAGGAAAACAATAGAGAAAATGAAAGAAAAGAGAGAAAAATAAAAAACTGAGAGAAGAAAACAATAGCAAAACAAGAGAGGGAAATGAGAGAATAAAAACAAAGAGAAAGCAAAGGCAAGAATGAAAAAAAAGAAGAGAGAAAAAAAGAGGGAAAAAGAAAAGTTGCAAACGGAAGAGCCGGGATGACGCAAGCAGCCGAACAAATGCACAATAGAAATGGTTAACTGCTTAGGTGCATTCATTCCCCAAATGTGCTGTTACCAATTTGTTAAAGCCCTAAACTCTAACAAAATTGTTGTTGATGTATTGAGTCTAGGCAGGTGGTTAGTTGATTGGCATTCTGGCACCTCACTCCTACAACACCTGGTCCAAGGACAAGCTGGACATGGCCAACCAAGAACTAGAGGCGAGTATTTTTGATCCATCAAGAGAGGTAGATGAATTGGATGTTAATGCGATGAAAGAAGAGATGCATAAGTTAAAGCAACAAATGGCCGAAATGTACCAGGCCTGGTCAAAGGGGCATCCACCACCGGTTTATCCTGCCAACCCTGCTTATATCCCACAATTGGCCCAACCTTAGTAGCCTCCTACTATGAATTCATCTCCAGCCTTTCCCACCTACCAACAATGCTATGGCACCATCTCCCAAGCACCACCAGCTCCACCACCCAAACAAGTCCCATACCCTCCTCCACCAATCACTCATGTGTTTGTGGAACCTCCACCCGCTGTATTACATAGATCTTCTAGTGAGCATCTGTTCCGGACTCACGACAACCATTATTATCCCCCACAACCAACCTTCAAAACACCAGAACCATGTTTTTAAGACTGGAGGCGCAGGAATATGCAGGGTCTAGATGGACAAGTAAGCGTGGCATATAAAGACTTTTGTCTGTTCCTAGATGTCCAATTACCAGTAGGGTTCAAGCTGCCCAAGTTTGATTTATATGACGGGCTTGGTGATCCAGTGGCACACCTGAGAGGTTTTTGTAGCAAGATGAGAGGGGCGAGTGGTAGAGAGGAAATACTGATGGCGTATTTTAGTCAAAGTTTAAGTGGCTCAACTTTGGAATGGTACACCCGACAAGATCATGGTCGGTGGTACACTTGGGACGATCTGGCCCAAGCATTCGCCTGCCATTTTCAGTACAATCTTGAAATTGTCCCAGACCGTTTGTCATTGACGAAGATTGAGAAGAAGCCTGGGGAAAGTTTCAGAGAATACGGCTTCCGTTGGAGAGAGCAAGCAGCGAGGGTTGACCCTCCTATGAAAGAGAGTGAAATAGTTGATTATTTCTTACAAGCCTTGGAGCCCACTTACTTCGGTCACTTGGTGTCAGTAGTAGGGAGATCTTTTAATGAAGTGGTAAAACTGGGAAACATGGATGAGGAAGGACTCAAGTCCAACAAAATCATGAATTATTCAGCAATTAAAGCGACCACCCAGGCCATACAAAGTGGCACTGGAGGTGTACTGAGGAAGAAGAAAAAAGAGGACGTTACGGTAGTTGAGTTAATAGCTTGGTCCAGGGGCCCGTCACCTTACTATAAACCGCCTCGATCCTTACCCCAAACTTACCCTCACACTCCATATAGCCCACCACAACACTACTACCCAGCTCCAGACCCCTACTTCTCTGTCCACCATGCTCAAACATACACTCAACATCCTGCCCACGCACAATGGCATGCGCCATCCCCACAGAATACTTACCCAGCTTCGCAAAGCACCTACCCACCCCCAAGAGCCTACAAAAATTCCCCTGGAATAGGTTTTCGACCAAATCAAGCCTTCAAGAATGAGAGGTCGCAGAAGCAGGAGGCTATCACTCCATTGGGAGAATCATATACCGGTCTATTACACAGGTTGAGACAATTGGGTATGTTGAATCCGATTGAGCCTAAGCTGCCAAACCCCCCTCCGAGAAATCTTGACCACTCGGTGAGTTGTGAATATTGTTCAGGGGCTCCGGGACATGATACAGAGAAATGCTGGAAATTGAAAACAGTTATTCAAGAGCTCATTAACACCCGTCGGATCGAGGTTCAAGCCCCGGAAATGCCCAACATCAACCAGAATTCGCTCCCGGCCCATTATAAGACCAATATGATTGAGATAGTGCAAAAAGGAGGAGATCCTAAAAAGCCCTCACAGACTGTAATGATGATCAGGTCCAGTGAAGTCAAACCAAGTGAGAAGTTAACTAGTAAGAAGTCGTTGATCAAGTTGAAGGAGATGGATAGTAAACCAATTATGGTGGTTCAGAAGGAGTCTTCAAGTAGGGTTGTAGTGAAACAGGAAAAAAGCAAAAGTGGTAGTGCCAGGGGAAGCTACCAAGCCCGTTGTAGTTGTGGAAGGTGTTCGCACAGAGCCTGTTATCATCAAACTAGTAACTCAGCTACTAATAGTCAATAGCAAGGTCATCCCTTGGAATTATGCCCGAATGACAGTGCTCTACAAAGGGAAAGAGGTTAAAGAAGAAGTTTGTGAGACCCATGGTTTGAATCGCTTGAGGAGATGCTTTGCCCCCGTGGAGTTAAGAAAAACCAAAACTTCCAAAGATAACCCAGTGTCAGTGAAGAAAGCTGTGGCTGAAGAAGAAGCAGAAGAATTTTTAAAGAAGATGAAGGCGCAGGACTATTCTATTGTAGAGTAGTTGAAGAAGACCCCTGCTCAGATCTCATTGCTCTCATTGTTAATCCATTTGGAGGAGCACCGCCGGGCATTGATGAAAATCTTGAACGAGGCCCACGTTCCTGATAAAATATCTGCAAACCATCTGGAAAAGATAGGAAACAAGATTTTTGAGGTAAACAGAGTCACTTTTTATGATGATGAATTGCCCGTGGAGGGTACTGAGCATAATAGAGCCCTTTATCTTACGGTGAAGTGCGAAGATTCCATGGTTACCCGGGTACTAATTGATAATGGGTCTAGTGCAAACATTTGCCCTCTCTCCACCCTGGACAAATTGAAAGTGGACAATGAAAGAATTTACAATAATAGTATTTGCGTGTGGGGTTTCGACCGTGGAGGGAAAAATTCAGTCGGGGACATAGTGCTGGAACTAACAATAGGGCCAGTTGAATTTACTACGGAATTTCAAGTGCTGGATGTGGCAGTTTCTTGCAATCTTTTGTTGGGTCGACCCTGGATTTATACCTCCAAGGCAGTGCTGTCTACCATGCACCAGATGGTTAAATTTGAATGGGACAGACAAGAAATCGTGGTGCACGGCGAGGATAATTTGTGTGCCCTGGGTGATGCCATTGTACCTTTCATTGCAGCTGAAGACGACAAGGGTCCATGGGTCTATCAAGTCTTTGACACATTATCAATTGAGAAGATCCCAGAGGGGAAAAGCATTCCAGTTCCTAAAGTAATGGCCACATCTGTCATGGTGGCTTCAAAGATGTTGAAGAATGGCTTCGTACCTGGAAAAGGGTTTGGGTACTTCTATGCAAGGCATCGTACAACCAGTATCTCTTCCCAAAAACTTGGATACTTTTGGTTTGGGGTTCAAGCCTACAGCTGCGGACATAAGGCAAGCCAAAAAGTTGAAACAGAAAGCATAGGTTCTTCCAAAGCCTGTCCCCCGTCTCTCCCGATCCTTTGTCATGCCTGGTACTAAGAAACGTCTAGCAACAACAATGCCCGGTTCCGTGATTGGTCCTAATAAGGAGTTGCTAGAAAGGTTGAAAAGCTATTCGACGAGGTGAATATGGTGGAAGCTGGAGAGGGATCGAGCAAGGCAGATGTGCAATTTTTGGAGCCCTGTGCAAAGATCAACAATTGGGAAGCTACTCCTCTTCCTACTCGAAAGGAGTCTTGGTAGTCAGCTTTGATTTTCCTTTCAGTTTAATCTGGACTATTTCCAGGGTTGTAATTCAGATTCTATGTTCCGTCTGTTTGGATGAGTTAAACCTTGTTATCTTTAAAATTTCAATAAAATGCAATTTCCCTTCTTTTTCATTCCTGATAGTTTTTATTTTTTATTTTTCTTTTCTTTCTTGTACAATCCTTTTTATGCTGGTTTCAGTGACATGACATGTATGAGGAATCTCTGGCCCAGTCTTAAATGCCAATCTAATTCTGAAATAATAATACAAGAAATTGAGTGTGATGATGAAGTGGAATATGATGATGACTGTGAGCACGTGATTTTGCCATATACGATTTATTCCTAGAAATTCAAACAAAATGATTTCTTTCATTATTTGGCAATTTTGTTAATTTTTGTGTTATTTTATGATTATTGTGTGCATTTTATTTGTGCATTTAATTCTATGAAAATATAAAAATACACTTGACATTAGCATTTAGGATTTAATTTTATGTTTTAGGATTAATTAGTAGTTAAATTGCGTCTAAAACAAAATATAAAGAAAATAATAAAAATAGTCCATTTTTTGTATTTTTTTGTTAAATATTGAATTTGTCATGGGTTTGCTTTTAAATAGGATTTAATAAATTTTTAGGAATTAATTAGTTTAATTTTGAAAATAAATTAGGTCTTTAATTTTCCATTTTAATAAAGTCAGAAAACATAAAAATACAAAATGAAAACAAAAATAAATAAAAGAAATAAAAATGGAAAAGAAAAGAAAACAATTAAAAAGTAAAAGAAAAATATAGGCTTAGTGATATGCCCACATTTGGGCCAAATTCTAATCTAATTCCCCAGCCCAAGCAATTCCCACCGGAACCCATTCGCCCAAGCCCAATCTCCCATTACCCGGTCCTGTATCATTCTTTAACCAAACGACACCGTTTTGTCGTCTTTCAATCTGGGCCGTTGAGGTCAGCAAATCTAACGGCTACGAACTGAGGGACCTTTAATATATAACTGTCTGATACCGCCCCCTCCATCGTATCCCTCACTCATCCCTCCTCTGTAAACCCTAGAAGACCGCCGCCTTTTCTCCCACCGCCTTAGGGTGGCGGCGCCACCACAAACCACCGCCAAATTTACACCCCTAACTCTCCTCGTTCCCCTATTTTCAACCATGCCTTCAGTTCCCCTCGAATCAATGCCCATCTCTTCGAATATTCATTTGAAGATCCGGCCCAAAAACTTACCTCTTCCAAAGTCGACCAAAATTACATCCTATAGTCTACTGGGTTCCCTCATTCCAAATCCCAAACCAAAACCTCTCGAATCTAAGTAGAACTGGGCAAATTTCGGATCTAGGGTTTTCAGAAGCTCAACCTGTTTTGGGGATTCAAGTGCTCGACTGGTTTTAAGCTAATGTTACATGTCTATTTCAAACGAAATAGACATGCAACATTAATTGAAAGTCAAGTTCGAGGTTAAATCAGTTGAAGATTTGAAATCAGTGAGTTTCTATTTTATTTTTAATTTTTGTTTAATTTCATTTAAACTTTGTTTGGTTTTATTCGTGTGATTGGTGCTTGTTTTTGGCCCCACTTTATTCATGTTTATTGGTTTCTATTTTTATTTTGAAATTCTGTGTCTCTCCTTCCTTTTCTTTTAATCGTTGATGCTGATTAGGCTAAATCCTGTTCTAATTCATGTGTTTTAGTTTGTTTAGCTTAGTTTAGTCTAATAGTTCATGGCTCAGTTTTAGTTTGAATTTTTGTTTAGACTCTGTTAGTGGTGATCCTGTTAGATTAAGTTTTGCTTCAAATTGAATGTGTTCTCATTTGGTTTAACTCATTGTAGTAATCCTGTTTTGGGAGTAGTTAGATTTTGTTAAGCTTTAGTTTATTAGTTAGAAATTAGATTGGATTCCCTGTTAATTGTGCTCTAATTTTAGTAGAATGATTTTCAGCCTTGATTCTTACAGGTTCTGTTAGTTTTAAGCAGGTTGGTTATAGCTGTTAGTTTAACTAGGGTAAAAGGGGGCTGAATTCATTTGGGATTAGGTTAGTAAATCTCAGGATAAAGTAGGGGTAATTGGGGCAATTCAAGGGTAAAGAATCTTTTAAAACTGAAATGAAGTTCACTAGAACATTCTAGAATGGGTTCTAAGATGGAAATTCAGAAAGTAGGTGTACTTACTTGAGTAACAAGTCAGAAAATAGAGGGTTAAGTAGAAATAAAAGAGGGATTGAAATGTAAAAATAAGAAATCTGATGCTACTTTCATTTTGCCTATAAAAAGGCAGTCCTCTTTGCTTCATTCACAAGATTTGGAGCCTAAACTCCCCCCCCAAAAGAATAGTGTTCTCCAATTTTTCAGATCTAAAAACTGAGATTCAAAATTCAAAAACAAAAACAATAGAAAACCTTCAAAAATCCAAAAAAGGAATATTTCATTAGAAATTTTAGGCTAATTTCGACTTTTCATTAGTGATTCTCATCTTCAAGTCCAATACTTGATTGCTGAAGTTTTCTCTGAAGTACAATGCTTAATTTCGAGTAGTTTCGATCTACTTAAACTGGTTTTGGTGAAGTTTTGGGTTGTTGAAGGTTTTAAGTGGTGCTGGGTTCACTTTTGGGTCATTTTAGTGCTGTTTTGGTAGATTTGCTGTTTGTGTTTGGTTTTCTAAAACCTTTCTGGGCTACTGAAATTTTTTGGACTACATTTGATCTCTACCCGTGGTTATTACTGATTCCTACTGCTGTGCCTATTGTTTGCTCCTGCTGATCTTCATTTTCTCCTTGTATTGCAATCTCCAGGTACACATTTGTACTCTCCAGGCTTTTGAAATGAAATTGAGGCTGAACCTCTGCTGTGGATTTGCAATCTTAGTAGCTCTGTCACGTTTATATAGAATTTTGTGATTTAATAGTTTACTAATTGTAATCAATCTGTAATAACTTGGGACTGTTAAATAGTAGACTGTTAAACTAATTAGACGTATTCCTGGAAGTATGAGAAATCTGTAGTTAGCAGCTTAATTTGGTTGAGTTTGTGTGGTACCTGTTTAGTTTAGAGTTTATTTCGGTTTTAAAAAGAAAAATAAAAAACAGTTGGATTTGCATTTGATTTTGAAAACTAGTTTAATTTCAAGCTGAACATGTTTTATGCTGCAGTAATTTATATCTTTGTTAATATGTAGGTGTTAATAATTTTAGGTTAATGGCTCAAATCAGTAGTTTACTTGAATTAAATCATACATCATCAACTGGATTGATTTGAATTAGTTAACTTGTTCGTAAGTATTCTTAGAGTCGTATATAACAGCCTATTCCCAGGACGTTTAGGCCTCAAGATATCTGATACGCAGGCCCAGGTTCAGTGTTAATTTCCTTCACGTTTGGACTTGGGCCAAGGCCTTGACTGGCAGCTTGTTGGTATAGCATGAGTGCAATTTTCCTTCGTTGGGCTTATCTCGGAGCCCAATGGGTGGCTTTGGTATAGAATTATCATTTGGTTTACCTCAGTTAAATAACAAACTATTTAGGATTTTTTCTTGTGTTATTAGAGACAAATAAAAATAGAAAATTATAGTTTCTTTAGAACTGGCCTTCAAATAATAAATGAGACGAGCCTTTCCAAATCAAACGCATAAATTGCGGGGCCCTCGATAAATGATTGTATTAAAATACTTAGTCTTCGGGATGGGCCGTTTAGCGAATTTCACGACCTTTCCCAAAGATAATAACGCGTTAGTCACTTTAGGTACGCTTTTAATAACGTTACCTTCCTAAACTCGAGTGCACATTTATGTGACTCAAATCCAAATCTCAACGAAGTCGAAATGTGTCAACAACCACGAGTGCATTCATGTGACGTGGTTCGAGACACGTCTTCACGATGTTGAAATTCTCATTAAAAGTAATAATAAAAGCGGTTTATGGTTAAAAAGCACCTAAGCTAAAACATGTTTTAAAATCATATAAATAAGCTAAACACGATAGTTGAGCGATCATGCGAGAACCACGGAACTCGGGAATGCTAACACCTTCTCCCGGGCTAACAGAATTCCTTATTCAGATTTCTGGTTCGCGGACTATTAACAGAGTCATGTTTTCCTCGGTTCGGGATTCAACCGGTGACTTGGGACACCATTAATCTCCCAAGTGGTGACTCTGAATCCTAATAATAAATCCCGTTCCGATTATCCTTTAATTGGAAAAATGCCTTTATGCCCTTGCGGGTGTAGTGGAAAAGGAGGTGTGACAATCACGAAGCCTTTGAGGAAATCAGTAAAGAATTATGCCATATTGAAGAAAAACCCAAACCTAACCTAAATGATACAGAAGCAATCAACTTAGGGGATCAAGATAATGTCTAGAAAAATAAAATAAGTGTCAATCTTGAACCACAACTCAGAGAAGAGATAATTAAATCATTGTTTGAGTACAAAGATGTTTTTCCATGGTCATATGATGACATGCCGGGTCCGAGCACTGACTTGGTGGTTCACAAATTGCCCACTGACCCATCATTCCCTCCTGTCAAGCAGAAGTTTAGGAAATTTAAAACTGATATGAGTGTGAAGATCAAAGAAGAAGTTACCAAGCAGTTTGATGAAAAGGTCATTCGGGTCACGCGGTATCCCACCTGGTTAGCCAATATTGTGCCTGTACCAAAGAAGGATGGCAAGACCAGGGTGTGCGTTGATTACCGTGATCTCAACGAGGCGAGTCCAAAGGATAACTTCCCATTACCAAACATCCATATATTGATTGATAATTGTGCCAAACATGAGATTGGTTCTTTTGTGGATTGTTATGCAGGCTATCACCAGATCTTAATGGATGAGGAAGATGTAGAAAAGACGACATTCATCACGCCATGGGGAACATACTACTACAGGTTCATGCCATTTGGTCTAAAAAATGCTGGGGTAACCTACATGAGGGCAATGACAACTATATTCCACGACATGATACACAGAGAGATCGAGGTGTATGTGGATGATGTAATTTTAAAGACCAAGAAGCAGTCTGACCACGTAAGAGATCTGAGAAAGTTCTTCCAAAGGCTTCGTAGGTACAATCTCAAGCTCAATCCTGCGAAATGCGCTTTCGGTGTTCCATCTGGAAAATTGTTGGGATTTATAGTCAGCCGTCGAGGTATTGAATTGGACCTATCAAAAATCAAAGCCATCCAAGAATTTCCACCTCCGAAGAACAAGATTGAGGTGATGAGTCTGTTAGGGAGATTGAATTACATCAGCAGGTTTATCGCTCAGCTTACGACAACTTGTGAGCCTATCTTCAAGCTGTTAAAAAAGGATGCTGCGGTCAAGTGGACAGATGAATGTCAAGAAGCATTTGATAAGATAAAGGGGTGTCTGTCAAACCCACCAGTGTTGGTCCTGCCAGAATCAAGAAGGCCTTTGATTCTGTATTTAACGGTTTTGGACAATTCGTTTGGATGTGTGTTAGGTCAATATGAAATCACCGGAAAGAAAGTGCACGCATATACTACCTCAGCAAGAAGTTCACAACTTTTGAGGTTAAGTATACTCAGCTTGAGAGGACGTGTTGCGCCCTAACTTGGGTAGCACGGAAGTTGAAACATTACTTGTCATCGTATACCACTTACCTTATCTCTCAGTTGGATCCATTGAAGTATATCTTTCAGAAGTCTATGCCCACAGGGAGGCTCGCAAAGTGGCAAATCTTGCTTACGGAATTCGACATTGTCTATGTGACCTAGACTGCAATAAAAGCACACGTGTTGGTTGACCATTTGTCTGAGAATCCAGTAGATGAAGAATATGAACCTTTGAAGACATACTTTCCTGACGAAGAGGTAATGCACGTTGATGAGTTGGAACAAGTTGAGAAGCTAGGATAGAAACTTTTCTTTGATGGGGCTGCCAATATGAAAGGTGTTGGGATATAAGCGGTACTTATTTCTAAAACAAGATAACACTACCCTGTTACGGATCAACTTCATTTCTATTGTACTAATAACATGGCCGAGTATGAGGCATGCATCTTGGGTTTGAGGATATGGGTGTCCAGGAAGTCTTGGCATGGGTGACTCGTACCTTCTGGTACATCAGATTCAAGGGGAATGGGAAATACGAGATTTGAAGCTTATACCTTACCGACAATGTTTGTATGATCTTTGTCAACGATTTTAATCAGTAGAATTCATGCATATTCCAAGGATTCATAATGAAGTTGCCGATGCTTTGGCTACTTTGGCGTTAATGTTGCATCATCCAGATAAGGCCTATGTGGACCCTTTACAGATTCAGGTCCGCGATCAGTATGCCTACTATAATATGGTAGAAGAAGAACTTGATGGTGAGCCATGGTTCCATGATATCAAAGAATACCTCATAATGGGAGTGTATCTAGTACAGGCCACAGTGGATCAAAAGAGAGCAATTCGATGTTTGGCAAGTAAATTTTTCTTTAGTGGAGGGGTATTGTACAAAAGAACTCCAGATCTTGGGTTGTTGAGATGCACAGATGCTAGACAGGCCATAACTATTATGGCCGAAGTACATTCGGGAGTTTGTGGACCACATATGAGTGGGTACGTGCTAGCAAAGAAGATTCTCCGAGCAGGTTATTATTGGCTTACTATGGAGCGAGATTGTATCAGTTTTGTGCATAGGTGTCATCAGTGTCAAGTGCATAGAGATTTGACTCATTCTCCACCATCGAAATTGCACACAATGTCTGCACCATGGCCTTTTGTAGCGTGGGGCATGGATTTCATTGGGCCAATTGAGCTATCAGCATCAAATAGGAACAAGTTCATTCTGGTGGCCATTGATTATTTTACCAAGTGGGTTGAGGCTAGAACGTTCAAGTCTGTGACCAAGAAAGCAATAGTTGATTTTGTGCACTCAAATATCATCTGTCGGTTTGGGATACCAAAGGTGATCACTACAGACAATGGGACTAATCTTAATAGTCATCTGATGAAAGAGGTATGTCAGCAATTCAAGATTACACATCGCAATTCCACCCCTTACCGCCCCAAGGCAAACGGAGTAGTCGAGGCGGCCAACAAAGAATATAAAGAAGATTTTGTGGAAAATGGTGGAGGGTTCTAGACAGTGGCATGAAAAGCTGCCTTTTGCATTGCTAGGTTATCGCACTACTGTTCGTACTTCAGTAGGGGTGACTCCTTATTTATTGGTGTATGGCACCGAGGCAGTGATACTTGTAGAGGTGGAAATTCCATTCCTTCCGATTGTCACAGAAGCTGAAATTGATGATGATGAATGGGTCAAAACCCGCATGGAGCAGCTGAGTTTGATCGATGAGAAAAGATTGGCAGCAGTGCATCATGGTCAGTTGTATCAACAAAGAATCGCAAGAGCATATAATAAGAAGGTGCGCCCACGAAAGTTCGAAGTGGGTCAACAAGTGTTGAGACGTATTCTTCCATATCAGGCTGAGGCCAAAGGCAAGTTTGCCCCAAATTGGCAGGGGCCGTTCATCGTGACGAGAGTGTTGTCCAATAGTGCTTTGTATTTGACCGACATAGAAGGCAAGTGTGTTGAAATGGCCATCAATTCCGATGTAGTCAAGAGATATTATGTATGACTTTCTTTGTTTTAAGTGAATTTGTTTGTACTTAGCATGTTTTGGAGATTGGAATGATGAAGGCATTTTGTTCTGCTATCTAAACACTTTATCCTTTGTTACTCCTTTGAGCCTTATTTATTTTCTTTCATACCCTTCTTTTGGAATCAGTAGCAAAAATCAGAAACACAAGTGTGAAAGATAAGTAAAGGAAAAGGGAGAAAAGAAAAATAAAAAAAAGAAGAAAAAAGAAGAAGAAGAAAAAATAGACAAAAAGAAAAGAGAAAAGGCAAAAGGAAGAAAGAAAAGAACAGAAGAGGAAATGGAAGAAAAAGAAAGGAAAAATCACAAAAATAGAGTAATTTCTATGACATGAACTATGTTCAACCTGATTCCTTTTAAGGATATGTAGGCAGCCTCACGGTTCGGTCCTATCAAAGTAAAAATCCAAAAGTCCCCAAGCAAAGAAATTGGGACAGAAGTTGTGATTGTTGTAAGAAATCTGATTCCGAAGGTTGTAACTTTGAACCCATTTGAATTGTTTTGAGCCTTTTTATACCCCTTCTTTCTAACCCTATCCAAAAGCCACATTACAGTCCAAAGAAAGACCTTCTGATTAGTCTTCGGGAAATGCCAAGTCGAGCAGATAAAGGTGATTCATCGCAGGGGCAACACTCTGGTCCAAGTAGGAAAATAATAAAAATGAGAGAGTCTTATCGGTGAAAACCCTCACGGGCACCATAAGGCGACGGAAGTTGAGAGAAATAAAAAATGAGAGAATCTTATTGGTGAAAACCCTCACGGGCACCTTAAGGCGAAAATGAGTTGAGAAGTGAACAAATGGGAGAGGTCTATATGTGTAAACCTTTCAGGGCACACATGATGAACAAGGTTAGGGTTTGGGTGAAGAAACCAGGTTATGGAATTCTGGGGCAACAAAGTACCACAACTAAAAGTTGATTGGTTGGACGGATTGGGCAGATTAGTCCGAAATGCATGTCATGATCAATGGTACTAGCTGTTCCACTCAGATAAGTCTCTTTCCCTTTTTCCTTTTAGTAAGTCGTCCGGTTTTGGATTTTCTTTATCCTTAACTGTCAAGGTCATGCATTTCATTTCTTTCGGGGTTTTTGTTTCTCTAAGATGTTCAATGTTAGTCTTGGTCAAAGCAAATAAGAAAGGATTTCAAAGCTCATTACCAGCTTCCAAAATTGCAAAGCACAGTGTGGATAGAACATACCAAAGATAGCATGATGTAAAGTGGGATACAAGGAATCACCGAAAGTTTCATCGATAGAATGATTTGGTAATGTCATGGGAGAAGCAAAGGTTCAGATAAGAGGTCAGAGATGCAAAAAAACATAATGGGTATAGAACACTCGGATCGTCAAAGGTCATGAGTTTTGAAGCCAGTCAGAAAGTCAAGCGGTTCAGGGCCAGTTCGAGGAAGCAGGTCAAAGCAAAACACAACAGCAGAGACATATTCAGCAAGAATGCCATCAACTAACCACCATTTTAAACTGACAAGATTTTTCTTTGATTGAAACAAGGGCAAAAAATTTTGTTTGTTTTGGAGAAACTCTCCGTAGGGGAAAGAGTAAGCACCAAAACAGGTTTGACCATAATTCTCAGGACCTTCCTGGAAAATGTGGCTTCAAAACAATCAACAATAGCATAGTTTAGCATAAGAAATATAAGTTGGCTTCAAAGTTTGCATCTTTAAGATAGGATTCAATTAGGAGTTTTCAGGACCCCTCCCTGAATAATGGGACCAAGTTTTAAGATGTCCATTAGATAACAAGATGTAGCGTAAATTCTGTTATGGGGTGGTATAATTCAGTCGTAAAAGTGTCATTTTTTAGGATAAGACTTGATCTTGATTTTCAGGACCTTCCTGGATAATAGGACGTAGTTTAGGTCCCTTTTCGATAACAAGACTTAGCGGAAGTAATACCTTTAGATGATACAACTTAGATCTATAATTGACGTTTAATTAAGAGTTGTCAGGACCTCCCTGGATAGTAGGACTTAGCTTTCAAATTCTTAATAATAGTTGGTAGAATGATTCAGTTTAACACTCACCTATGCGCCCAGCCACCAAACTGGGATAGAAAATTTTCTTTGTTTTGTTGAAGTCAGGAGTCCTCCTGGAGAACAAGGGAGCACATTTCAAAATCAGCATTTAGGAGCCCGCCTAGAGAACAAGGGAGCACATTTCAAGGTCAGCAGTCAGGAGCCCATCTGGAGAACAAGGGAGCACATTTCAAAGTCAGCAGTCAGGAGCTCGCTTGGAGAACAAGAGAATACATTCCAAATTTAGCCGTCAGGAGCCCGCCTAGAGAACAAGGGAGTACAATACAAGTTTTAGCTTTCAAATTCACACTGATATTTGGTAACATGGTATAGTTTACAATCACATATGTGCCCAGCCACCAAACTGGGGTAGAAAGTTTTCTTCATTTTGTTTGTTTTGTTGAAGTTAGGAGCCCGCCTGGAGAACAAGGGAGCAAATTTCAAAGTCAACAGTCAGGAGCCCGCATGGAGAACAAGGGAGCACATTTCAAAGTCAGCAGTCAGGAGCCCGCCTGGAGAACAAGGGAGCACATTTCAAGTCAGCAGTCAGGAGCCCGCCTGGAGAACAAGGGGTAGGTGTGAGTACATAATTTTTGCCCTATATAAATTACTCCCATAAATTCAAAACAAAATAATTTCTTTCAGTGTTTGCAATTTTTTAGATTTTCGTGGCATTTTCTGTTCAATGTTTGCATTTTTTTTGTGCATTTCAATTAGTGAATTTTTTTTACAAAAAACGTGTTGCATGTGAATTTAAGAGTTAATTTAGTATTTTAGAATTAATTGAGTAAATAGGTTATTTTATAAAAATAAAATCACAAAAAATAGTTTAATTTGCACCTTTAATTTTAACTTTGATTTTAGGCGGCTTTTCTTTCAATTTGTTTTAATTATTTATGATAATTATTGTTTAGGATTAATTAGCATTTTTGATAGGTTAATTTGGTTTTACAATTTAATTTAAATTTTAGTTTAATTTTTGAAAAAACAAAGAGAGAGAAAAGAAAAAGAAAAGAAAATTAAAAGAGATTGAGCTTCATAATAAAAATGCCCGAATTTGGGCTGGCCCAAATCAAAAAGCCCCCAATACCCATCCAGTCAGTCCAATAAATCCCCACAACCGGGCCCAAACCACCATTTGAACCTTTCCAGTCTCCCTGGACTACCAAAACGACCCCGTTTTGCCTAGCGATCAATCCCAGCCGTCGAGGTTAAGAGATCTAACGGCTGGGAAGCTAGGACCCCTAAGTATATTAGTGTCCAAACGTACCCCTACCCCCATCTCTCATCTCTCACAACAAACCCTAACTGCTCTATCTTTCCTCCACCGTCTCCGCCGCCCGCCCGTCGAAAATCGCCCCACGGCGGCGGCAAGTCTCCAATGGCCTTCAAATTCACACCATAGCTTCCTCTCCGCCTCCACATCCCCAATCCACAACCAGCTTCCCTTAAAACCTACCCAAGCTCCTCGAATCTGGGTTTGAAGTTATGAACCCTAGTACCGCCATAGTTTCTCCGGTGGAGGCGCCACCACCAAACGGCCCCAAATTAATACCACAGCATCCCCATGGAAACCTCTTCCCTAATCTCAAACTCCCAACCCTCGAATCTTAGCCAAATCCCTCGAATTTCGGATCTAAGTCCGAACCCTAAGTTTTCAAAGTCAAGATTTCATGAAAAATTTAGGTTGATTTTGATTTTATTTGTGTGTTCTTAATAAGAACACACGATTAACATCAAAATTGGCCGAAAATTGGAGGTTTGAAGACTCAGTCCTATTTCTCTACTGTCCAAGCTTGTTTAGGTAATTTCCTTTTTCTTTTATTATCTTTTCCCTATTTTCCTTGCATTTTATGCCCTATCTCATCGATTTCTGCTTATTTCTTTTCTTTTTATGTCTTTTCATTTTTCTGGTTCTCCAAAATCATTTTTCTTATACATGCTAGTTCTTAAGAAGTTTTCGTTTCTTTAAGTAGTTTAAATAGTTTGTTAATAAGTAAGTTTCAATTTTATTAAGTGTTAGTTAAATTTTCAGAATTACTTGAACTGTTTTTGTTTCTTTATTTTGTCTTCGTTTGTTAATTTGATATTGTTTGGTATTGAGCCTCATACTTTAAAGTTTCAGGCTTGGGCTGAATTCCTAAGCGGGTCAGCCCAGGGTCCAAATTGACTCACATTCTAGTATGAGGTTCGGGGGTAAAAAATAAGGTTATTAAAGGGTAGTATAGGTAAACTAACTAGGGAATATTTTGGTTAACTGATTTAGAAGCTTCTAGGAGGGGTCTTTTAGGGAATTTTAGGCTTTAACTTGATCCACAAGTCAGTAATTTAGGGACTTTTTAGCAAAAACCAAAATTGAGGAAGGACTAAAATGAAAAACTGAACTCTCTAAGGCTGCCCTAGTAGCTTGCCTATAAAGTCATAGCTAAGAGATACTCAATTCAGAGATTTTGAAGAGTTAAGAAATCCAGAAAAACCAAACGGCTGAAAAACACACAAAAATTTCTACTGTTCGATTGCTTTTTGTTAGTTTCTGAAGCTTTCTAATTCTGAAATAATTGTTAGTTGATCTAGGTTTAAAATATGGATTGAATCTAAGTCTAGAAGGCTGAGTTTGATTCGTGTGGAGTTTGGTTTGAGGTCTTGGTGGGATCAGCTGGTTAAGCACTGTTGCTGCTGTGTTATTTTGCTACTGCTGACTCTCCTCGTTCTATTTTCTTTGCTTTTCCAGGTATTTCCCCAATCCATTGATATGTGAAGTGAAAGATCAAGAGCTTTACTTGATTAAATGTCAGACTTTGCCTTATTAGCTTGTAAATGTAGCCTTGTTTTATTTAAAAGAGCAATCAAACTCCTAGTTTCCTTGTCATACTTATTTCTTCCTGATTCATGTTGAATGTGTTTCTAACATTGGTAAGAATGATGAACTCCAGCAGAATATGGTGAATGTAGTCAAGTTTCATTTTGTGTATGTGAATGGATCTTAAGGTTACTGTTGAACTTGATGTCGTTTACATATGAATACTTAGGATTGATATGGTCTGGGTGTTTGCTTTTATTCATACTTGAAATTGCCCTTGAGTAGATAGCAGTACTAATTTCTGGAATTTGTTAGTATAAGAGCTAGGACAAGGGTGAATCGAATTATGGTTCAAATAAATTGTGAAGTCTGTACTTAATAATTCGGGCTGGGGTACATGTATCTATTACATTATGGACTCAGTGTTTGCATTCTCTGGTTTGTATTGAATTTGTTGGAATTAATGCCTAAGCATGTAATCATAATAGTCTTGTGGGATATCTAGAGTAGTAAAGGTTTTTCTTCACTTTGGGAATCCTGACTACTGTGGTGTCTTGGCTAGATTTCAGGAGTTAAAAATCATTGTGTTGAAATGTATGTGATTAAGAGCCACATTAGATAAATTTATCATCATGAATATGCTTGTTTGAAGCTATAATTGTATGGTTAAACATGTTGATCAACAACGTTTTTTTTTCTCTCCTTAAAGGTGATTTGGACTCATTTACTAATATTGAAACTGGGATGTTGTTTCAGTCCAACTATTAAAGTCGCTCCGTGTGCTGTAGGGTGGTTTGGGCTTCACATGAGCCCAATTATTTGCTTCAAGGTTGAGATGTTAAAATGCCCCCATGTAGGCAATTAGGTTAGTTTGTCGGTTTTGTTCATTTGCATATAAGCTGAAAATCTCATTCTCTTAGTACTTCCGTGCCAAATTTCATAAAGGTGGATTCGAAGAGACATTTAGATAATGTTACCACTCTTGGGCTTTTCCTTTATTTTCATATGAATGTTGTCGAGGGTCCAAATCGTTTCTTTAGCATTAAAGTAAAAATTCAAATTCCTTGTAAGGTTCACGTAATTAGATTCCCTAAAATGAATTGGAGGTGCGCCATATTAGATCATACAAATAGTTTACGGCCCTCCGAAGCTTAGTTTGAATACCCTTTAAATTAGAATTGAGGTGCGCCATGCCAAACAAAAATGATAATTGCATGGCACTCATTGCAATTAATCTTGTTTTATCCTTAGAATTTGGGGCGCGCCATTTAGCAAATTTCCATGGCCCTCGCAAAGCTAAAACGCATAGTTGATTTAGGCACGTACTTTAATAATATTACCTTCCTAAATTCGGGTGTGCATTTCATGTGACCCAAATCCAAATCATAAAACGTTGAATAAACTGTGTTCTGGATCGCGGGTGCATTTCATGTGACATGATCCAAAGACATATTTTTGACGACGTTCAAACTTCTTTAAAAAATGAATAAAAGCGGTTATAATTTAAAATTATCCCATGGGTTCAAAATGTTCTAAAATAATATAATTAAGTCGAATATAACAGTTGAGAGACCATGCTAGAACCACAGAACCCAGAAATGCCTAACACCTTCTCCTGGGTTAACAAAATTCCTTACTCGGATTTCTGGTTTGCGGACTGTAATAAAGAGTCATCTTTTCCTCGATTCAGGGTTCGACCTGGTGACTTGGGACACCATAAATATCCCAAGTGGCGCCTCTGAATCTTTTAATAATAAATCCCGTTTCGATTGTCCTTTAATTGGAAAAACTCCTTTATTATACCCTTCCTGAAGAATAGGGAAAAAGAGGTGTGACAAATGGCACTAAGCCTTTCAACCAGGGAATGATCACTGTGGCTAGGATGGGAAGCAGAAGGTTTGGGTTTGGAATCTGTTTGAGCATGCTTGACTTCTCTTTCTTGTTTCTTAACCCATGAGCCCTTCACACACACATACCCCATACTCGGAAAAGCTCTGGAGTTGTAGGTTTTAGAAACAGAGATAAAGGGATATTCAGATTTGGAAATATTGTGAGCTTCTAGGATGTGAGTGATGGCCATGCCATAGGGTATACTAGTGGCATCATCTGCACTTTCAATCATAAAATTTATGACCTAGGAGGACATCTTGACTTTGATTTTAGTCACAAGGCAATAGACCAGAAAGATGTCTCTTTGAGAGAAGATGGAGAAAGAACCAATACGAGAAAACAGAGTGGTTGCAACAATGTGGGCCAGAACACGAGTTTCAAAACTAACATCACTAAGGCCTAATTAATTTAGGAGAGATTCAGATGGACACTCAGCAATACACCTTTTAGATTGATCAAAAGAAATTTCAAAATCACCGGGCCAGGAATTTTTGAAAAGCATGGGGAAACCGAAACGTTTACACTTAATGATTGAATCAAACATGGCACAATAAAGAACAACACGCTTTCTTAACACTAAGGACTCCAACTTATCAAACTTACTAGAGTGAATATTTGCATAAAACATTCTCATTAAGAGTTCATAGACTTTAGGTGGATGAACAGAAAAAAAAAAAATGACCACCCTTGATAAACGAAAAGATCTTTTACCTTACAATTTAGGGCTTCCATGTCATCAAGGTCAACTACCTTCCCATGAGCAATATGCTTGTCTTTTAGGGCAATGAAAAATTCTCTATTTGGAGAATCTCAGAAATTTAGGCTTGACTCTAGGGAACCAGAAAGATCTATTTTTGACTTCTTTGTAGTGAAGGAAACAGAGGGTTCTTCCATAGGTCATTTTCCTAAAGACTTTTCTCCTAAGGTGTGAGAATAATCAGACACATCAGCTTGAGAAGAGGCAAAACCTTCAGAATCATGGGACCCTAGGTCTACTTATTCTGGGCGTGAAGAAGGAGGTTTTGCTCTAGAGCGAGTACTCTTGTTGGTGGAGGCAGGATTTTTTGGGTGTTTGGCCATTGAAGAGTTGTTTGGTTGGGCAAAGCTTCTGAGAAGGGTTTCTAGGAGATAGGGACGATGAAGATTAAAAAGAGGGCTTCTAACGGTTGAGTACAGAAAAGGAAAAGGCGTCAGTTGATCAGACGTGATGATGTGATGACCCAAAAGGTCATCACTTGTTTTAAAATAAAATTCTACATTTCGAGGCCTTAAAAACCTCTCTTAGCATCACATTGATTTGCGTGCACAATGCGAGCACATAGCTGGAAAGCCTAAATGTAAAAATCTATGAAAAATGATAAGTTTTGATTATAAAATAAATTAATTTGACTTTGGTCAATGTTTTGGGTAAACAGACCCGGACCCATGATTTGATGGTCCCAGAGGGTCCGTAGGAAAATATGGGACTTGGGCATAGTATGCCCGGAATCGAATTCCGAGGTCCCAAGCCCGAGAAATGAATTTTTGAAAGAAATTGTTTTCTGAAATTGTTTATAAGGTTTGGAAATAAATTTTGATTGGAACATGTTGGTATCGGGCTCGTATTTTGGTTCCGGTGCCTGGTACGGGTCTTATATATGATTTAAGATAATTTTGTGAAGTTTGGAAAGAAACAGAATCCATTTGACGTGATTCAGACATTAAATGCAAATTTGATGTTTAATGAAGTTTTGAGAAATTTCATTGAACTTAAGGTTTAATTCGATGTTCATGATGTTATTTTAGTGATTTGAGTACACGAATAAGTCTGTAGGATATTTTTGAGGTTGTGTGTATATTTGGTTTGGAATCCCCGAGGGCTCGGGTGAGTTTTGGATAGGCCACGGGGTGAAATTTTGGACTTAAGGAATTGCAGGCCTGCAGCCTTCGCATTTCCCAAACCCCCTTCACAATTCCCAGTTTCGCATTTCCCAAACTCCATTCGCAATTCCCAGGCTTCGCATTTCCCATACTTTTTCGCAATTCCCAGGTTCGCATTTCCCAAACTCCCTTCGCAATTTCCAGACTTCGCATTTCCCAAACTTTTTCGCAATTCCCAGGTTCACATTTCCCAATTTTTTTTTGCAATTCCCAAGCGAGTAGAGGTTGTTTGCAATTCCCATAACTGAGACCTGCAACTTTTATACTTAGCCGATTTTAAACCCATTTTTCACATCTTTTCAAAACATAAACACATTAGGGCGAATTTTCAAGAGCAATTTTCCTTCCAAATCAATTGTAAGTCGTTTTTAACTAGTTTTCTTCAATCATTAACATCTTTTAACATGATTTCAACTCAAATTCAATGATTTTCATGGGGAAAATTGAGTATTTTGGGTCGAACCTAGGTTTTTCAAAAATTGGGGTTTTGGACCTCGATTTGAGGCCCGATTTCAAAATAAATTATATATTTGGATTCGTGGGGGAATGGGTAATCGAGTTTTGGTTTGAACCTCGGGTTTTGACCATATGGGTCGGGGGGCAATTTTTGACTTTTTGGGTAAAACATTGGAAAATTTATTTTCATGCATTCAAATTGATTCATTTAGCATTTATTGATGTAATTAAGTAACTTGTGACTAGATATGAGCGAATTAGTGGTGGAATCAAGGGGTAAAGCTATAACGTGAATTATGTTCGAGGAATCGAGATAAGTATTTGGTCTAACCTTAGCTTGAGGGACTAGGAGTTTAGTCTTATTTGCTATGTGGTAATTGTTGAGTACGACGTATAGGCATGGTGACGAGTATCTATACGTTGGTGTCTAGCATGCCCGTAAGTCTTTACAATGTGATTATCATGACTTTGTTGTATCTTTCATGCCTTGGTGATGTGTTCTAATTGTTGTATAAAGTGTGTGGAAAGAATTGTGAGCTATGAACATTGAGGAGCGTTGGCTCAAGTTGTATAACAAATTGTGAAAGTATAAGTGACAATTGAACTTTTAGAGCATTGGCTCGAGTTGTGAAATGAGCTGTGAAATTATAAGTGATAATTGATCCTCTAGAGCACTGGCTCGATTTGTGAAGTGAATTGTGAAGTAAAAGTGAGAACGAGAAGAGATCATTATGTTGTCACCCTTGCCGGGCTATTGTTGGTTTATTTTTTATCGACCTTGCAATGATGTGGATGTTATTGATGTTGTTCCCGTGCCGGGATTTAATTGTTGACTTGTTGCTCCCTTGTCGGGATTCTTATTGCAATTTCCTTTATTTCCTTGCCCTATTGTTTGTGATTGTTGTTTGGGTGAGGAAGAGCATAAAGCACGAAGGGTGATGCCATGCATTGTTTGTTTCGTAAGGAAAGAGTGTAAAGCACGAAGGGTGATGCCGTGTGTACCATTCCGTGCCTATTATATTAATTTCATTGTGAGGAAAGTGTTTAAAGCACGAAGGGTGATGCCGTACCGTACAATGTACCATTCCATGCCTATTATATCGATTCTTATAGTGAGGATAAGAGTAAAAGCATGAAGGGTGATGCCATGCACTTGTCCTTGATTTCCCCGACCCTTGCTGATAATTGCATTACGTTGTCCTTTACGTTTATTTACTGATTTTCTATCGTTACTTGACTTTATTTTGAGGTTATAGATTCCCTTAACCTATTTGCCTTGTGATTGTTGTTTGGGTGAGGAAGAGCGTAAGGCATAAAGGGTGATGCCGTGTATTGTTTTGGTGAGAGAGTGTTAAAGCACGAAGGGTGATGCCGTGTATTGTTTTGGTGAGAGAGAGTAAAAGCACGAAGGGTGATGCCATGCACTTGTCTTTGATTTCCTAATTTTTATTGATATCTGTGTTACGGTTTCTCTACACTAAATTGCTGTCTTCCTGTTGATACTTGTTGAACTTCGCAGCATGATTTCCCCTTCCTATTTTCAATTAAACTGTGGTGATCCTCATATTTATTTGTTGCTCTTCTATTACTATTCGGTGTATCCCCACAACATGTTTTTCCCCTCACATACTTGACTATATATGACTGTTTCTTTATGTACTTCTTTTTTGCTATATATAGTTAAATTACACAGGTTTATTTGATAGTCTAGTCCTAGCCTCGACACTACTTTGCTGAGGTTAGGCTATGCACTTACCAACACATGGGGTCAATTGTGCTGGTACTACACTCTATCCTCTTTTGTCCAGATCCTAGTGTTGTAGACTTCGAACCACAGTGGGATTTCTGATTCTTGCTCATCAGGCGACTCGAGGTAGTCCTGCAGGCGTCCGCAGGCCTTGGCGTCTCCTTCTATCTACTATTACTGTTTCTTTCATGCATTTCCAGAGACAATGTTGTATTTATTTTTTCAGACCTTTAATTGTAGTATTCTTAGATTGTCTGTGAATTGTGGCACCAGTTCTGGGTAGTCGAGAGTCAAACAGATGTTTTGGATTTACATTCAGATAGCTTATTGCTTTATATTCCACTTATGTTAAATTCCTCTGTTTAAATGTTATTACTACGCAATTGTTAATGAATATAAAAGTGGGTAAATAGGTAAAATGTGCAAATAACTGGCTTGCCTAGCTCGTATTAGTAGGCGCCATCACGCCTCCTGAGGGTGGAAAATTCAGGTCGTGACAAGTTAGTATAAGAGCTTTAGGTTACATGGGTCTTACAGTTCACAGAAAAGCTTAGTAGAGTCTGAGGGATTGGTACGGAGACGTTTGTATTTATCTCCCAGAGGCTACAGAGTTAGGAAAAACTTCACATTCATTTTTTTCGGTCGGTGATTTTGTTCTCTCAATGCTAAATTGAAACCTCTACTCTTGTCCTCTCGTGAATGGAGAGGTCATGTACCGCTTCTTCAGTCGATCAGCAGCATAGACCAGTGATAGATTAACTACGTCCTCGGAGGCTTTATTGAGGTTTGATAAGTTTCACCAAGCTCTTCACTACTACTTTTAGCGGTGCGTCTACTGAGGATCCCTAGGATTGTCTAGGCAGCTGTCATGAGGTTCTCAGGAACATGGGGATAGTTGAGACCAATGGGGTCGATTTTGCCACTTTTCGCTTGTCTGGATCTGCCAAGACTTGGTGGAGAGATTATTGCTTGGCTAGACCAGCTGGATCACCAGTCTCGACTTGGGAGCAGTTCATGCAGCTATTTCTGGAAAAGTTTCTCCATATCACTCAGAGAGAGGTATTAGAGGGGGAGGTAGAGGTATTGGAGGTGGAGGTAGAGATGCGAGAGGTGGAGGTAAAGGTATTAAAGACAGAGGTGCAGGTATTGTTCTGGTTTGTGGTAGAGAAGCTTCGGTTTTATTTTGCACTGTATCTGGTCATGCCTAGTGATTCTTTGAGTGCCCCTATTTATGTGTCTATGCCGGTGGGTGATTCTATTATGGTGGATCGCGTCTATTGTTCATGTATAGTGGTTATTATAGGTCTTGAGACTCGTGTAGATTTGCTTCTTTTGGACTTGGATGATTTCGGTATTATATTGCTGATGGATGGCTTATCACCTTACCACGCTATCTTGGACTGTCATGCCAAGACTGTGACCTTAGCTTTACCGGGTTTGCCTCATTTATACTGGAGAGGGACTCCTGGTCATTGTACCCATAATGTTATCTCATATGTGAAGGCTCGACGTATGGTCGATAAGAGGTGTTTGGCCTATTTGGCATATGTTCGTGATTCTAGTGCTGAGGTTCTTTCCATAAATTCCGTGCTCGTTGTTCGTGAGTTTCCTGAGGTTTTCCCTTTAGACCTGCTGGGTATGCCAACCGACAGGGATATTGACTTTTGCATTGATTTGGCTCCGGGACTCAGCCTATTTCTATTCCCCCATATTGCATGACCTAGCCTCAGTTGAAAAAGTTGAAGGAGCAGTTGCAAGACTTGCTTGATAAGGGCTTCATTAGGCCCAGTGTCTCACCATGGGGTGCGCCGGTTTTGTTTGTCAAGAAGAAGGACAAATTGATGAGAATGTGTATATATTACCGACAATTGAACAAGTTCACAATCAAAAATAAGTATCCATTGCCGAGTATTGATGATTGTTTGATCAGCTTCAGGGTGCCAAGGTATTTTTGAAGATTGACTTGAGATCTGGCTACCATCAGTTGAGGATTAGGGCATCCGATGTCCCTAAGAAAGCTTTTTGCACTCGGTACGGGCATTATGAGTTCTTGGTGATGTCATTCGGGTTAACAAATGGCCTGATATCTCTTACAGATTTGATGAACCGAGTGTTCAGGCCTTATTTGGATTCGTTCGTGATAGTCTTCATGGTTATATTTTGATATTTTCACATAGCTAGGAGGAACACGAGTAGCATCTTAGAGTGGTTCTTCAGACTTTGAAGGATAGTCAGTTGTACGCCAAGTTTTTGAAATGTGAGCTTTGGTTGAGTTCAGTTACATTCCTGGGTCATATTGTGTTAGCAGAGGGTATTCAGGTTGATCCGAAGAATATTGAGGCAGTCAAGAACTGGCCTAGAGCAGCATCAACTACAGAGATTCAGAGTTTCTTGGGATTGGCAGGCTACTATCGTCGGTTCATGGAGGGGTTTTCATCTATCGCAGCCCCGATGACCAGGTTGACCCAGAAGGTTTCCCAGTTTAGGTGGTTGGACGAGTACAAGGCAAGCTTTTAGAAGCTCAAGATAGCTCTGACTACGACAACCGTGTTGGTCTTGCCCACATGTTTCGGGCCTTATACAGTTTATTGTGATGTATCTCATATTGGACTTGGTGCAGTGTTGATGCAGGATGGTAAGGTCATTGCCTATGCTTTGCGGTAGTTGAAGATTCATGAGAAGAACTATCCGGTTCATGATTTGGAGTTGGCAGCCATTGTTCACGCATTGAAGATTTGGAGGCATTATCTGTATGGCGTGGCATGTGAGGTGTTCACGGATCACAAGAGCCTTTAGTATTTGTTCAAGTAAAAGGAGTTAAATTTAAGGTAGAGGAGGTGGTTGGAGTTATTAAAGGACTATGATATCACTATCTTATATCATCCAGGAAAGGCCAAAGTGGTAGCCGATGCTTTGAGTAGGAAGTCATCCAGCATGGGTAGTCTTGCTTATATTCCGGTCATTGAGAGACCGCTTGCTTTGGATGTTCAGGCTTTAGCCAATTAGTTCGTAAGGTTGGATGTTTCTGAGCCTAGCGGTGTGTTAGCTTTCATAGTTGCTCTTCTTCATTATTAGAGCGTATCCGTGATCGACTATATGATGACCCCCATCTGGTGTCCTTAGGGACTTGGTGCAGCGCGAAGGTGCCAAGCAGGTTACCTTAGATGATGATGAAGTTTTGAGATTGCAGGGTCGAGTTTGTGTGCCTAATGTATATAGGCTTCGGGAGTTGATCTTAGAGGAGGCCTATAGCTCCCAGTACTCTATTCAATCGGGCGCTGCAAAGATGCATCAGAATTTGTGGCAGCATTATTGGTGGCGGAGAATGAAGAAGGATATCGTTGCATATGTGGCTCGGTGTCTAAATTGTCAGTAGGTTAAGTATGAGCATCAGAGGCCCGGTGGTTCATTTCAAAGGATTGAGCTTCCCGAGTGTAAGTGGGAGCGGATCACTATGGATTTCGTTGTTGGACTCCCAGAGACTCACAGAAAGTTCGATGCAGTGTGGGTTATTGTTGACAGGTTGACCAAGTCAGCGCATTTTATTCATGTGGCAGTTTACTATTCTTCAGAGAGGTTAGATGAGATCTATATCGGGAGATTGTTCGCCCTTATGGTGTGTCCGTGTCTATTATTTCGGACCGAGGTACGCAGTTTACCTCGCTTTTCTGGAGGACAGTTCAGCGAGAGTTGGGCACACATGTTGAGTTGAACATTGCGTTTGATCCTCAGATGGACGAGCAGTCCAAGCGGACTATTCAGATTTTGGAGGATACGCTCCGAGCTTATGTCATTGAATTTGGAGGCTCGTGGGGTCAATTTTTTCCTTTAGTAGAATTTCCTACAACAACAACTACCAGTCGATTATCCAGATGGCTCCTTATGAGGTTTTATATGTGTGACGACCCAAAGGGGTCATCAGCTATTTTCTTACCCATTCTGTACTTCTGAGGCCTTGAAAACCTCATTTAGGGTTGCCTCGATTTGTGTGTGCAGTTCGGGGACGTAGCCGGAAAGCTTAAATATGAATTCTGTAAGAAAAATGCTAAATTTTGATACTAAAATGAATAAGTTTGTCTCCGGTCAACATTTTTGGGTAAACGGACCCAGACCCGTGATTTGATGGTCCTAGAGGGTCCGTAGGAAAATATGCGTATGCCCGAAATCGAATTCCGAGGTCCCAAGCCCAATTTATGAATTTTTAAGTGAAATTGTTTTATGAAAATGTTTAAAGAAAATTGAAATGAAGTCCGATGTGAAAGTAATGGTATCGGGCCCATATTTTGGTTTTGGCGCTCGATACAAGTCTTATGTATGTTTTGAATCACCCCTGTAAAGTTTGGTTAAAAACGGACATCGTTTGACATGATCCAGACCCTAATCGGGGAATTTATGTTTAAAAGGAATTTTGGAGAAATTTCATTGATCTGGAGGCTCAATTCGATGTTCATGATGTTATATTGGTGATTTGATCACACGAATATGTTCTTAGGGTGTTTTTGAGTTAGTGTGCATACTTGGTTTAGAGTTTTGAGGGCTCGGGTGAGTTTCGAGTAGGTTCCGGGATGTCTTAGGCTTAAAAAGATCTGATGTTGCAGGTTCAGGAATTTTGACAGGTCTCTGAACCCTCTTGCGCGGTCCGCGAGTAATCGCGTGCGGCCGCGGTTGCCTTTGAGCGGTCCGTGGTAGGTGCTGTGCGGCCGCGATCAGCTTGGTGCGGTCCGCACGAGGCAATGATTCGCAGGTCTTCAGGAAGCATGTGCGGCCGTGGTCCTTTTTGCGCGGTCCGAATATGGAACTTAAGAGGGGTATAAATACACGTGAATTTCAGTTATTTTACACTTTCAAAACCCCAAAACATAAGAGGCGATTTTCCAAACAACTTTTCTTCTCCAAAACGATTGGTAAGTGATTTCTAACTCATTTTCTTCACTTCTTAACATCTTTTAACATGATTTCAACTTCAAATTAAATATTTTCATGGGGAAATTGGATGTTTTGGGTAGAACCTAAGTTTTTTAAGAATTTAGGAGTTGGACTTCAATTTGAGGTCCGGTTTAAAAAAAAATCATATATTTGGATTCGTGGGGGAATGGGTAACCGGATTTTGATTCGAATCTCGAGTTTCGACCATGTGGGCCTTTGGGGGGGGGGGGGCATTTTTGACCTTTTTGGGTAAAACCTTGTAAAATTTATTTTCATGCATTGGGGTTGATTCATTTAGCATTTATTAATGTGAATAAGTAACTTATGACTAGATTCGAGCGGATTGGTGGAGGAATCAAGAGGTAAAGCTATAATTGAGACTTGAGTGGTGTTCAAGGCATCGAGTAAGTGTTCGATCTAACCTTGGCTTGAGGGATTAGGAGTTGAGTCATAATTGCTACTTGTTTTGTATTGAGTACGGCGTATGGGCATGGTGACGAGTATCCATGCGTTGGTGTCGAGCATGACCGTGAGTCTTAATTTGATAATTGTGTGATTGATCGTATAATAGTTGTGACTGGATATTGGTATTAGTTGTGCCAAGTAGAAGTTGATTAGGACTGTTTATAGCTGACTCTCCCTTCTCGAAATGTTTGACTTGTTGTTATTGTTTCCCTTTTCGAGAAAATTATTAATTTAATTGTTCCCTTACCAGGATTATTGTGTATTATGTTGACAGTAAAGGGAGCGGGTGGTACGCCTACTACAAATAATATTGAAATGGGAGCGGGTGGTACGCCTAACTCAATTGATATTAAAATGGGAGCGGGTGGTACGCCTACCACAAGTGATATTGAAATGGGAGTGGGTGGTACGCCTACCACAAGTGATATTAAAATAGGAGCGGGTGGTACGCCTACCACGAGTGATATTGAAATGAGAGCGGGTGGTACGCCTGCCACGAGTGATATTGAAATGGGAGCGGGTGGTACGCCTACCACAAGATATTGAGAAATGGGATCGGGTTGCACGCTTGAAACAAGATGAGTTGAATATAAAAGTTGCCTTATCTCTTTATCTTGTGCTAGAAGCTAAACTGTAGATGTACGCTCTATTATTCCTGATATTTTATTTCTATCTGTTGCCCCTGAAGCATGCTCCCATCCCCAACTTAAATTGTTATTTTCTTACTGCTTCTCTATTGTACTTGTATATATATCTGCATAGGTTTATCTGGAGTCTGGTCCTAGCCTCGTCACTACCTTGCTGGGGTTAGGCCAGACACTTACCAGCACATGGGGTCGGTTGTGCTAATACTACACTCTCTGCTCTTTTGCACAGATCCAGATTTTGGACAGCAACAACAGTAGCAATGGAGTCAACCTTTAGTCCAGTGAGATACCGAGGTAGTCTTGTAGGTGTTCGCAGGCCTGGCATCTCCTCTATTCTTTATTATACTCTGTTATCTCCTTGTTCTCGAGACAAACAATTACATTTCTTTCAGACATTGTATTTAGTACTCTTAGTAGCTCATGAATGTTGTGACACCAGTCATGGGTAGAGGCCTATGTTGAATTTTCCGCATTCCTATTCAGTTTTCTTTTATTTAAGATTTTTGTTTATTTAATTAAATCCGTTGCTTTTATATTACTACCGATAATTGTTAAAGAGGATCATGTTGTTAATGAAAAAGTAATTAAACTTGGCTTGCCTAGCTCCCTTAGTAGGCCCCATCACGACTCCCGAAGGTGGGAAATTCGGGTCGTGACAATATGGTAGGCGGTGTCGGTCTCTGATTGGATGGTTTGAGCTAGAGGAGGCTCGGTTGTTGGGTACGGATCTAGTGCAGGATTCCTTAGACAAGGTCAGAATTATTCAAGATAGGCTTCGTACAGCTCAGTCCAGGAAAAAATTTACGCCGACCGCAAGGTTCGTGATTTGGCATTCATGGTCAGTGAGTAGGTATTGCTTCGAGTTTCGCCTATGAAGGGCATGATGAGATTTGGGAAGAAGGGAAAGCTCAGCCCTAGGTTCAATGGCCCGTTTGAGACTCTTGATTGAGTGGGAGAGATGGCTTATAGACTTGCATTGCCGCCAAGCTTATCAGCCGTGCATCCAGTGTTTCATGTGTCCATGCTTCGGAAATATCATGGTGATCCATCCCACGTGTTAGATTTCAGCACTGTCCGGTCGGACAAGGACTTTTCTTATGAGGAGGAGCAGGTAGCTATTCTAGACCGACAGATTCGTCAGTTGAGATCGAAGAGTTTTCCTTCTATTCGTGTTCAATGGAGAGGTCAGCCTCCTGAGGTATCGACCTGGGAGTTCGAGTATGATATGCAGAGCTAGTATCCCCATATTTTCCATGACTCAGGCAATTCTTTCTTTTGTCCGTTCGAGGATGAACGGTTGTTTTAGAGGTGGAGAATGTGATGACCCAAAAAATCATCATTTGTTTTAAAATGAAATTCTACATTCCGAGGCCTTAAAAACATCTCTTAGCATCACCTTGATTTGCATGCGCAATCTGGGCGCGTAGCCGAAAAACCTAAATGTAAAAATATGTGAAAAATGATAAGTTTTGAATATAAAACAAATTAATTTGACTTCGGTCAATGTTTTGGGTAAATAGACCCGGACCAGTGATAGACTATCCCGGAGGGCCCATAGGAAAATATGGGACTTGGGCGTATGCCCGAAATCGAATTCCGAGGTCCCAAGCCCGAGAAATGAATTTTTGAAAGAAATTGTTTATAAGGTTTGGAAATAAATTTTGATCATAACATGTTGGTATCGGGCTCGTATCTTGCTTCCGGTGCCCGATACAGGTTTTATATATGATTTAAGATAATTCTGTGAAGTTTGGAAAGAAACGGAATCCATTTGACGTGATTCGGACCTTAAATGCAAATTTGAAGTTTAAAGAAGTATTGAGAAATTTCATTGATCTTGAGGTTTAATTCGATGTTCATGATGTTATTTTGGTGATTTGAGTACATGAATAAGTTCGTTGGATGTTTTTGAGGTTGTGTGTATATTTGGTTTGGACCCGGAGGTCTCGGATGAGTTTTGGATAGGCCACGAGGTGAAATTTTGGAGCTAAGGAATTGCAGGCCCGCAGGCTTCACATTTCCCAAACCCCCTTCGCAATTCCCTGGTTCGCATTTCCCAAACTCCGTTCGCAATTCCAGGCTTCACATTTACCAAACTTTTTTGCAATTCCCAAGTTCGTATTTCCCAAACTACCTTCGCAATTCCCATGCTTCGCATTTCCCAAACTTTTTCGCAATTCCCAGGTTTGCATTTACCAAAATTTTTTCGCAATTCCCAAGCCAACAAAGGTTGGTTCGCAATTACGAACCCCTGTTCGCAATTCCCATAACTGAGACCTGCAAATTTTATACTTAGCTGATTTTAAACCCATTTTCACATCTTTTCAAAACATAAACACATTAGGGCAATTTTTCAAGAGTAACTTTCATTCCAAATCAATTGTAAGTCATTTTAACTAGTTTTCTTCAATCATTAACATCTTTTAATATGATTTCAACTCAAAATCAATGATTTTCACGGGGAAAATTGGGTGTTTTGGGTAGAACCTAGGTTTTTCAAAAATTAGGGATTTGGGCCTCGATTTGAGGTCTGATTTCAAAACAAATTATACATTTGGGTTCGTGGGGGAATGGGTAATCAGGTTTTGGTTAGAATCTCGGGTTTTGACCATGTGGGTCCGTGGGCAATTTTTGACTTTTTGGGTAAAACTTTGGAAAATTCATTTTCATGCATTCAAATTGATTCATTTAGCATTTATTGATGTAATTAAGTAACTTGTGACTAGATACGAGCGAATTGGTGGTGGAATCAAGGGGTAAAGCTAGAACATGAATTATGTTCGAGGCATCGAGGTAAGTGTTTGGTCTAACCTTAGCTTGAGGGACTAGGAGTTGAGTCTTATTTACTATGTGGTAATTGTTGAGTATGACGTATAGGCATGGTGACGAGTATCTATATGTTGGTGTCTAGTATGCCCGTGAGTCTTTTAAATTGTGATTATCATGACTTCGTTGTATCTTTCATGCCTTGGTGATGGTTTCTAATTGTTGTATAAAGTTTGTGGAAAGAATTGTGACCTATGAACATTGAGGAGCGTTGGCTCAAGTTGTATAACAAATTGTGAAAGTATAAGTGACAATTGAACTTTTAGAGCATTGGCTCGAGTTGTGAAATGAGCTATGAAGGTATAAGTGACAATTGATCATCTAGAGCACTGGCTCGAGTTGTGAAGTGAATTGTGAAGTAAAAGTGAGAAAGAGAAGAGATCATTATGTTCTCACCCTTGCCGGGCTATTGTTGGTTTATTTGGTATCTCCCTTGCCGGGATGTGGATGTTATTGATGTTGTTCCCTTGTCGGGATTTAATTGTTGACTTGTTGCTCCCTTGCCGGGATTCTTATTGCAATTTCCTTTATTTCCTTGCCATATTTTTTGTGATTGTTGTTTGGGTGAAGAAGAGCGTAAAGCACGAAGGGTGATGCCGTGCATTGTTTGTTTCGTGAGGAAAGAGTGTAATGTACGAAGGGTGATGCCGTGTCGCACGATGTACCATTCCGGGCCTATTATATTGATTTCATGGTGAGGAAAGAGTGTAAAGCATGAAGGGTGATTCCGTACCGCACGATGTACCATTCCTTGCCTATTATATTGATTTTTATGTGAAGGACAAGAGTAAAAGCACGAAGGGTGATGCTGTACACTTGTCCTTGATTTTCCCGACCCTTGCTGATAATTGAGTTACGTTGTTCTTTACGCTTATTTACTAATTTTCTATTGTTACTTGACTTTATTTCGAGGTTATAGATTCCCTTACCCTATTTGCCTCGTGATTGTTGTTTGGTTGAGGAAGAGCATAAAGCACGAAGGGTGATGCCGTGTATATTTTTGGTGAGAGAGTGTTAAAGCACGAAGGGTGATGCCGTGTATTATTTTGGTGAGAGAGAGAGTAAAGCATGAAGGGTGATGCCATGCAGTTGTCTTTGATTTCCTAATTTTTATTTATAACTGTGTTACGGTTTCTCTACACTAAATTGCTAGCTTCCTGTTGATACTTGTTGTACCCCGCAACATGATTTCCGCTTCCTATTTTCAATTAAACTATGGTGATCCTCATATTTATTTATTGATCTTCTGTTACTATTCGGTGTCCCCCCGCAGCATGTTTCCCCCCTCCCATACTTGACTCTATATGACTGTTTCTTTCTGTACTTTTTTTCTACTGTATATAGTTAAATCGCATAAGTTTATTTGGTAGTCTGGTCCTAGCCTCGTTACTACTTCACCGAGGTTAGGCTAGGCACTTACCAGCATAGATGGTCGGTTGTGTTGATACTGTACTCTACACTCTTTTGTGCAGACCCCAGTGTTGTAGAGATCGAACCGCAGTGGGATTGCTGATTCTTGCTCATCAGGCGACCCGATGTAGCCTTGCAGGCATCCACAGGCCTTGGCATATCCTTCTATCTACTATTATTGTTTCTTTCATGCATTTCCAGAGACAGTGTTATATTCATTTCTTTCAAACCTTTAATTGTAGTATTCTTAGACCATCTGTGAAACTGTGAGACCAGTTCTGGGTAGTCGAGAATCAAACAGATGTTTTGGATTTACGTTCAGATAGCTTATTGCTTTATCTTCAGCTTATATTAAATTTCGCTGTTTAAATGTTATTACTTCGCAATTGTTAATGAATATAAAAGAGGGTAAACAGGTAAAATGTACAAATAACTGGCTTTCCTAGCTCGTATTAGTAGGCGCCATCACGACTCCAGAGGGTGGGAAATCCGGGTCGTGACAGATGATTGACTTTCCTTCTTTGAACTTTGAGTCTAATGTGAAAAGAGAGGAAAAGAGAGGAAAATCGGAGGCACAATTAATGATTAACAAAAGAAATAGAACATTAGGCATATAGAACAAAATAACGGCACATACGTCCTAATATTAACTATTAATGCAAATAATGCCAAGTAATTCTCTTAGAGAGCAAAATCTTTCTTTTAATAAAGACTTAGTAAAAATATCTGCTAATTAATCAGTTGTTCCAACAAATGATAGTTCTATGTTTCCTTTGAGAATATGATCTCTAATAAAATGATGTTTGATGTCTTGATGCTTTGCCCTAGAATGATGCACATATTTTTTAGAGAGACATATAGCACTAGAATTATCACAGAAAATTTGTGTAGGCTTAAACGATAATTCATAGTCACCAAGTTGATGAGACATCCATAGTAATGGAACTGATCCTTGTTTTTTTTACTGTTCTAAGATATCAATACTTTGCTAAGTAATTGACATGTTCCACTTGTGCTTTTTCTGTCTTTCTTATCACATGCAAGATTAACATCTAAAAAACCTTCTAATTTACACATGTTAGAACGGGGATATGATAGTCCATGAGAGACAGTTCCAATAAGATATCAAATAATTCTTTTTTACTGTAGTCAGATGTGATTCCTTTGGAGCTGACTGAAACTTGGCACATTTACAGACACTATACATAATATTCAGTCGACTAGCTGTTAGATAAAGAAGTAAGCCAATCATTCCATGATACTTAGTTTCATCAACAGAATTCCATGTTCGTCTTTGTTGAGACTTGTTGAAGGACTCATTGATGTGCCAATAGCTTTAGCATTACTCATATCAAATTTTTGGATCAAATCTTTTTTATATTTGGTCTGACATATGAACGTTCCTTCTTCAAATTGTTGGATTTGAAGTCCAAGGAAGAACGTTAGTTCTCCCATCATGTTTACTTCGAACTCACTTTGCATAAGATTTGAAAATTCCTTGCACATAAGAGGATTAACACTACCAAAGATAATATCATCAACATAAATTTGAATAATGGGATTACCTTCTGATGATCTTTTAATAAATAGAGTAATGTCTACTTTACCTCTTGTAAATCCATGATCAATAAGAAATAAACTGAGTCTTTCATACCATGCTCGTGGAGCTTGCTTCAGTCCATACAACACTTTGGTTAGCTTATACACATGATAGGGAAAATTTGAATCTACAAACCCAAGAGGTTGTTTCATGTATACTTTGTCTTCAATGAAACCATTCAAAAAGGCACTTTTAACATCCATCTGAAATAGACTGAATCCCTTAAATGATGCATATGCTAGAAGGATTCATATAGATTCCAATCGAGCTACTAAGGCAAAGGTTTCGTCATAGTTGACTCCTTCTTGTTGTGAATATCCTCGAGCAACTAATCTGGCTTTGTTTTTTACAACTTTTCCATCCTCATTCAGTTTATTTCTGAAGACCCATTTTGTTCCAATTACAGGAGCACTTTCAGGTTTGGTTATCAGTTTCCATACTTGATTTTTGTCGAATTGATCTAGCTCTTCTTGCATCGCTTGCATCCAACTTGAATCTTTCAGAGCTTCCTCTATTTTCTTTGGCTCAATCTGAGAGATTAGTGCTATGTTTGCTTTCTTCTTAAGAGCTCCCTTGGTTTTCATTCCTTCACGTGGATCTCCTATGATGAATTTTTGAGGATATTTAGGTTCACTTTTCCATTCATTTGGACGAACTATATAAGTAGTTGACTCCTTTGGAGGTTCAGGTGGATTGTTGCTGGTTACATTAGTTGACTCTATCACAACATCAGATCCATTAGTCGACTTTTGAGATTTGATTGTCTCCTGAATTTCTTGAGCTTGATCTTTATCACCTGTAATAATTCCTTTCTCGATCGAAGAGTTATTTTAATCAAATGTAACGCGTACAAATTCTTCCACACACATTGTGCATTTATTATAGACTCTAAAAGATCTATCGTTCAATGAATAACCTAGAAAAATAGCTTCATCACTTCTTGGATCGATTTTCCAAGATTGTCTATTATTGTGAATGAAACATTTACTTCTAAACGGATGAAAATAACTAATATTAGGACATTTACTTTTTCACAGTTCATAAGGTGTTTTCTTCAGAATAGGCCTTATGAGATATCTGTTGAGAATGTGATATGTTGTCCTTATTCCTTCTGCCCAGAACTGATTTGGCAGTGAATTTTCTAGTATCATAGTTCTTGCCATATCTTGTAGGGTTCTATTTTTCCTTTCAATGACTCTATTCTGTTGGGGTGATCTCGGTGTAGAGAAATTATGAGTATATCCTTGATCATTGCGGAACTCTTCAAATGCTTTGCTTTCAAATTCTCCTCTATGATCACTTTGGATTATTATAATCAGATACCCTTTTTCTCTTTCAACCTTCTTACAGAAAATCTCAAAAAATTTCAATGCTTCATCTTTATGATATAAGAAAATTACCCAAGTAAAATGTGAGTAATCATCGACAATAACAAAAGCATATCGTTTTCCTCGTATGCTAGCAGTTCTAGAGGCCCAAATAAATCCATATGATGCAGTTACAAAGGCTTAGAGGTAGAAACAATATCCTTTATTTTGAAAGAGTTTCTAGTTTATTTTCCAATTTTCAAGCATCACATATATGATTTCTAGAGAAATTTAGTTTGGGTAAACCAATAACTAACTCATACTTAGAAAGTTTTTCTATAAAATGCATGCTTGCATGACTAAGTTTCTTATGCCATAACCAAGGATCATTAGATATGGATGTTAAACAAATATGACCATGTATACTTCAAATCCATCAAAAATAAAAACATTTCCATACCTTTACCTGAGAGGATTATTTTACCTGTCACATCTTCAATAGAGCAGCCTGTTTTCTTGAATTTTACCTCATACCCTGAGTGGCATAGCTGACTTATACTCAGAAGATTGTAGTTAAGTCCATCAACGAGATAAACCTTAGTAATATCATAGTTGTTATTGAAGGGAACTGTTCTGGTACCGACTATTTTTCCTTTTGAATCATCGCCAGACTTAACGCTTCCTCCATCTATTTTTGTAACTTCCTTAAAAATGTTTTTATCACTTGTCATGTGGCTGGAAGACGCACTATCTAAGTACCATTTCCCTTTACAACTTCTCATGTGGTGTTTCTACAACATATAGTGATTACTTTCTTTTAGGTACCCAAGATTGCTGGGATCCTGGTTGGTTAGTATTACTAGGTTCAAAATTATTTTTGGGTTTCTATATTCATCCTGAAATATTTGATTTACGGAATCGACAAAAGGAATATCTATGTCCACTTTTGTTGTAGCAGTGACATGTATCTCCTGATCCATTTTTGGATCTTTCATTAGTGTTAGTACTAGTGGACTCTGTTCTGGCTGGTCCTTCTGCAGTTGACTCGTAAGTCGCCTGGTTTGACCAGACGAAACTACAACTAGTGGATTTGCGCATGACATTGAGTTGTATTTTCAATTCCTCAAACTCTTCTTGAAGTACTTTATTTTCGATTTCACATACTTCGTGCTTGAGTTTCCAATATTTTATTTCTTTATTGAGTCTCTTTATTTCATTCATCATTTTTTGAGACTCTTTCAAAATAAGATCAAGAATATCCTACAATTCATTACACATTTCATAGTTAAAAGACCTTACCTCGCTTGTTTCATCTCGTTCCATAAAATAGTTCTCATTATCATCTTTGCATTCATCATCTAAGGTATCCTCATCTGTCCAACATCCTGAAATTTTGTTCATGTCATTTTTCAGAATTGTCATGAAGCAAAGATTTGCTATTTATTCGTAATCTGAACTTTCTTCATCACTCTAGCTTCCAAATCATTTATTTTTGTTGAAACCTCTGGAGATTTTTATTTTTAGATATGGACACTCAGCTTGAACATGTCCAAATCTTCCACACTTATAGCATTTTCCATCATTTTATCTTGTTTGTTATATTGCCTAGATTGCCTAGGTGGAATCCCTCCTCTTCTCACATTCCTGAATCTTCTCATTAAACCATCCATGTTTCATGACACCATGGCAATTGCTTCTTGAAGAGCTTCAGGATCATCATCGATATCATTTTTAGCTATTTCAGTTGTGGCCTTGAATGCAACTGTTTTCTTCTTTTCTTATTAGTTTGTTTTCTTGAGATGTGTTTTCTCGAAAGCTGTGAGTTCTCCTCGAAGTTCATCATATGATAGCTTATTCAAATCCTATGATTCAAGTGTGACTACTTTGGTCTTACAAGTAGTGGGTAGGCTTCTAAGAATCTTTTTAACTTGATCACCACTTGAGTATGGTTTGCCAAAAGCTTTTAGATCGCTAAGTATTTTGTTAATTCCGGCAAACATCTCTTCAATGGATTCTTTTTCTTTCATCTAAAAGAGTTCATAATCATGAACCAACATGTTGATATATGTTTTCTTTACTTTGTTGATATATGTTGATATATGTTTTCTCTTTGGCTGTATCACAACTGGAGATTTTCTCATACTCTTCACCACTTATAGCATTGTAGAGAAAATTTCTTGCCTTATTGTTGACTTGTACAACTGCAAATTGCTCATCTGTATATGAATCTATATCTTCGGGATCAACAAATGGTTGAGCGGCAACTGATACGGGATAGTTCCCCTTTTTGATAAGTCTCCAGACTTTAACATCATAAACGTTTGTGTATATTTCCATACGCACTTTCCAGTGAGAGAAATATTGTCTATTGAAGTATACTGGCCTTACTTGCGAAGTTCCTTCTTGGAAGAGTGCTCCTATAATAACTTGATTTTCCATGATCGTTTTGTACAAGCTGTTAAGCAAAAGAAAAATGCGAGCCTTGCTTTGATAATAATTGAAAGTACAAGAGGGGTGGGGGGTAGGGTGGGGTGAATGGTTTATTTTTAAAATTAATTGCTATCAGTTGACTAGTTATCTAATTAGTCGACTAGATATAATAACTTGATAACAATAAGGACAAAGTTTAAGATGTAGAAATTAAATGCAGGAATTAAAGACACCGAAATTTTTATACTGGATCGGATTCAATGTGAATCTTAGTGCAGTCCCCTTTGGTTGCAAGGGAGTTCTCTTTCAATGAATAAGTTTCTCGAGTACACAGTGAATGGTGTGATCTACACCGATAGCTCAATTACTATATCACTCATTTCTCTTTGATACAATGCCTCACCAGTGTTGTTCTCTCTTTCTTCTCCAACTTGTTACACAACAGATCTAGTAGAGCTACAATGTTTGTTTGAAGTAGAACAAAGAGAGGGTATTTGGTTCGATCAAAATATATATTCTAAGATATAGATACAAGTTTAAATACTTTGAGAGAGGCTTGATTTCTGAAGAGATTTGCCAACCCAAGAGATTTGATCCTTAGAAAGAAATTGATTATTTCCAAGAATAAGGTTATTCAGCAACGACTTTGTCTTGACGAGAGGCTTTAATAACTTCCCTTATACGTGACTTGATAGCGCCGGATATCCTTCCTTAAATCTTGATCCTTCTAGATTTAGTATACTTGATTGATTATCTTGCAAGATCTTCTATACTCTTGATTGATTTGATTCCTTCAGTCTAGCTTTAATTGATTGCGTCAGAATTGGACACTATCATTGATTCCTTTAATCTTGGATGCTTTCCTTGATTTTCTCCGATTGATTACTTCAATCTTGAAACTATCCATCAATTCTTTCATCTTCTCCAATTGATTCCTTCAATCTTGAATGCTATCCATGAGTTCCTATACAAAGAACAAATATATTATTTTTATCATTAAAATCAGAACTAACACTTCCCTTCTTGGATCATCCCCAAATATCTTATAGATTGCAAGATACAAGCTCCCGAAGTCAGACCACTAAAATTAGAAATTCCTTTTACGCGATTGCGACCTTCCTTCCGCGATTCACAAGGCCTGGAACATCACTTTGCTCTTCGCAATCACATCCCTTTCTTCTCGATCGCGAAGAAGGATGCACCAGATATCAGAAACATCAGCTCAAACATGGCGAAATGACTTGTAGCCTATTCAAAACATACCCGAGGCCCCCGGGACCCCGTCAAATCATACCGACCATTCACAAACATGACGCAAACTTGCTCGAGGCTTCAAATCACACCAAATAATATCCAAATTAAGAATCGATGATAAAAATGTAAGGCCCCGTGAAATCCCTACTCAAAAACCCAGATCCCGTGGTGCCAAGTTAGGATCATGTGTTAGAAATTAGTAAATATGGCGCGGACCTTTTTGGATTGAATAATGCATTAAAAAAAGTCAAGAATAAGTTTCCAGAAAAATGCAAGAAATGCGGTCCAGAATGCGGTCGCATAATGGAAATGCGGACCGCATATATACCGCAGAGTGAGGCAGAATGTTGGTCAAAAATTAAAGTCAGTTATTCCGTCGAAATGCGGTCGCATAATCGAAATGCGGACCGCATATTCGTCGCATTTTCTCCTTTGAATTTTGTGAGTGTCAGTTCTGCGGTGCACTTTGCGATCACAGAACGTGAATGCGGACCGCATTATTACCGCAGACTGAGTCAGAACGTATGGTTTTTGGGAGGCATTTTGCGGTCCATTATGCAGACCGCATGTTCATTCTGCACTCGGGGCTCCAATTTTCTAATTTTTAACACGACCTCCCCATCGATATAAGGGACATTATAGCTTATTTTAAGCATGTTTTTTGAAATTTTTAGAGAGAGAGAGAGGGTCTCAAAGGAGAAAGCATCACCTATAAAATTATCTTTGATCCTTGCTAAAACATTGAAGAAAATCAAGAGAAGACACCTAAATTCTCATGCCCAAGAGGTAAGATTCATAACCATAGCTCCTATTTCTACACTTAGATACATGGGGCCAGTAGAAAAGTAATTCAAGAATATAAGAATGATGTTCTCTTCATGCATGTCAAA
>MU732072.1:66235-138890 GCA_026770625.1 Nicotiana glauca
ATGATCACAACTTGTAAAATGAATATTGAAAAGGGAAAACGATGTGATTATGGTGGCCATGAGTGCCCAGGAATTGTTATGATATGTGTGAAATAAAGATTTGGAGGTGTTGACTAATGAGAATGGAGTAATGCCTAGGCAAGGCGACCTAGCCAATCGGGTCGTGATCGGACACCATGCCGCACACATGGTGGTAATGTGCTGATATTGAATTCCGTATAAGGGAAATGAAATATTGATTGAAAGTAATGCCTCCAATGAGGTGACCTAGCCGGTCGGGTCGTGACCGGACTCCACTCAAGATGGCAGTGGTGATGAGAACAATGGTGAACATGTGACAGAATTGCCCTAATCTGTGTTGTGGAAATTGTATGAAGAATTATCTGAATTGCTTCTTTGATTTTTGCCCGTATTAATTGCTTGTATCTATTTGATAGTTCTTTCTAGTAAAATGGTGTTCAGTTATACGTACTAGTACAATTCAAATGTACTGACGACCCTTTTGCCGGGGGCGCTACATTCGTGTTATGATTGTAGGTGGCTCCATAGCGGACAGTGCCGACCGTGTGTAGCGGAGCGTTCATCTACTTGAAGTCTCGGTGAGCCCCTTATTCTTCCATGGGGCTATATGGTGTATATTTTATTATTACAGCTTTTCACTTTTGAGGTATAGCAGGGGCCTTGTTGTCGGCATAGTCTTGCTTATCTGTTGTATCCTTAGAGGCTCCAAAGACACTAGTATGGGTTATGTACGGGGTTCGGGTAGTCCACTATATGTATATGTTGTGATCCTAAACTTGCAAACTCATTAAGCTGTAACTCTAATAGAATCCTTGAAGCTAGCTTATGTACGGTAAATTTTTTTTTTTATGATATGAAATGAACCAGTAATGTGGTATACACCGTGTATTATCGTTCAAATTAACCAAAGGCATGAGTTCCGCATTCATATTGAGTTGGGGTAGAAAGTGTTCGGTAAGGCTTGCTCAGTCGGGTTTACTTGATTGAGCGCCGGTCGCGCCTTCCGAGGTTGGGGCGTGACAAAAAACCCTTCTTTCAACTTTCAAACTTCGTCGAACGAGTTCGAATTATGCTTGAACATTCCGGAATGTTGCCAAATTTTACGTACAAGTCAAAAATCATATAGAACCTAGTCCAAGGCTCGGAATCCCAAACGGATATCGATAACACCAAATTCCACTTCAAATCAAACTTATAAAATTCTAAAGCTTTAAAATGCTAACTTTCCACAATAAGCCCTGAAATGCTCCCGGACCATCCGATACTTAACCCCGGCATACGTCCAAGTCCAAAATCATTATACGAATCTATTGGAACCTTCAAATCTTGATTCCGAGATCGTTTACTCAAAAGTCAAACCTCGGTCAATTCTTCCAACTTAAAGCTTCCGGATTGAGAATTTTCCATCTGAATCAACTCTGAACTTCCAAAAATTCAATTCCAACTATGCGTACAAGTCATAAAACATGAAGTGAAGCTACTGATGCATCAAATCATCGAACGACATGCTAGAGCTCAAAACGACCGGTCGGGTCATTACATTCTCCCCCACTTAAGCATACATTCGTTCGCGAACGTGCCAAGAACCACTCCAAAATTGCCCAAACCATAGTTTAACACCTCGTACACCTACTCGTGCCACCACAACCCATGTGATCACATTAGCTCGAGCCCGACTAAAGATCCTTCCTGCTACCTTAGCCCACAAGCCTTAGAGCCAAATTTTAACATTCAGAATTTTTTGTGAGACCTTATTCAAATATACAGACAACGTATCAATCTCAACCCGTTATACCAAAAGTGATCATGCACCCATGCTGAAACCACAATGCACCACATAATTCATATGCCCATAATAAGATCCTCCAACCGTAGAAGCTATAAATTCACTAGCCAGAATCCAGTGGTATACCTCATAATGCGTATAAGCCCTAATCCAACCCTCGCGATGCTGTAACAATGAAAGAGATACGTAAAAGCTCATAACCACCTGCCATGTCAATAAATCATGGAGTCTCTTCGCTTGACAAGACTATTACCTCATTCTGAATCGAATAGTGATATTTTCTCTTTAATATACCTTACATAAATCACCCAGTACAAGATTCTCGGGCAATAAGACACCTCAAACACCGTCTAAAATATCATATGACTCCATCAATATGGCAACAAGCTACAACTTGAATATGACCCATAAGGCAAAATGAACTCTGGCAAGAAAAACCCAACTCGCGTAACGAATAGAGCGTCCAAACAGATGCTATGAACCTATCTAATAAATGAGGAACAAGACACATAAAATGAGTATAAGGAACTATATTCAACATCTCACATTTGTAGCATGCAACCCGATCCACACATAATACCATTGTGGCATGCAACCCGATCCAAGTATGACATCGTTGAAGCATGCAACCCAATCTAGATATCATACCCGTGGCGGTGTGCCACCCGATCCACACATAATAATCAATAAGGAAATACCCATGAAGCCGTAATGCTCATACCCACGAAATCCCGAATATCAACCACAAACACACACAGAGCATAAACACAAACCGTGGGGAGACATATAGCGCTATGTGCTACAAAATGCCAAGCACGAATAAGGTGCAATAAATGACCTACATTTGGATAGCCATCTTGCTCATATAAAACCACTAGCTACACGAGATCACAACACATGTGCAAATAATTAAGTCATTTCACATAGAATGACTGATGACAGGAATAAAATCCAACATCCGAAGACTCCTCCATAAGCAATGGTAGGCTAAAGGAACACATCCAACCTGATGTAGAGTATACATCCACATCAGACTTACCAATGGACCTTAAGCCAATTCCGATCACCTCATACTATCCTGATGACCTTTCAAAGATCCATAATGACCCTATTCATGACACATACAAGGAGTCGTCAACTACGAAATAAACCCCTCCATAGTCCACAACTAAAGGAATAGAGTGACCCTCAAGCATAAACTCTCCCATTAGCGACAATACCAAAATCTTCATACCTAAACCTAACAATCAAATGAATAACACTTCACACTTATACGATATTTTTATGGGATATACTCCCACAACATTCCGCACTAGGTAGCAAAATTGACCATTAATGTCCATCGACCATGCTATTTCTGTAGTACTAGCCAAGCATCCATATTTCAATACCCAACACTCCTATAACAAAACAAACCATCTTCAGGCTGCCCGAAAATAGTGCCAGCATACTCTGAATATCTGAAATACTCCCCCTCTCCTCTGAGCTTGTGACATTCTTATCAACACCGAACCACAAACTTGATCCTCAACTTCCAATTTCTACACCGCTCACTGCACCTATCATGCCGCTACGTAAGGGTACAAAAATTTCATCATAACAACCACCAATAGAATAAACACTTCATCATCTAGAACCCTTTCACTTAACATATTTCAGAGGAACAATTGCAACACGTAACCGAATTCCCATAACTGTAAAAAATATAAACCCCAAGTCGTCATCTAAATCACCATAATTCTTCCAGAATTCATTTACATATAACAACGCCATCAGATTCAAATACCTCTAAATCAATAAAATTATGGTGGTTATCAAGCCTGCACATACAACCACGAATCACCTATATAGCCTTACCACCCCGAAGGAACCGATCATTTCCACAACTATGCTGATTCAAACCACTAATAACTGACTCAACTTCTTCCAATTTACTTTTGACTTGGCTTCGAAATAATAGTTCTACACAAACACATAACGGACCTCAAATAACACTCATCTCGAGTTACCCAAATCACGAGACCACATCAGCTCAATAACCATCAGCTATATCATACTCTAGTTATGCACTCAATAGTATCTCAAACTGATACACCCATTTGGAAGGATGTCATGTAAATCCAAAGTTGTTTCCTCCATCTCTCTAATATCGTACCACATACCCAGTAACATTCATATAAATACTCCAAGTCTCTTTCATTATTCGCTGCAAAACTAATTCCTTACCCATACGACGAACTCAAAAATCCCTAGGCGTCACACTTTACTTCTTGAACCACTAGAACCATTATTGAGAGTCACCCACTCTGACCTGGTCCCGAGTACATAACCAAATAATGGTACTCCATTAGCATATGAACACTTCCAAAGAAGCAACCAGATAAATTATTTTCATTGTACATCACATCCTCAAGAAGCATAAACTCGGATTCATCCCAAAATCTGCACATGAATCGATAATGCAAAATATAGCACACATTCATCATTTCTTTGCCTAAATTACCCTTGATGTTTTCTTTCCTTATTCATAACTAATCTACCAATGTACCGATAACGATACTGCCGAGGTACACAACCACGTAACCCAATCGTAGACAGTGGTCTCCCCTACTTAGCTTTACACCACAATTACATAAATCCATAATCCACAATGACTCTTCCTCCTTGGTTACCATGATTTTGCACCATCGCTCTACCAAATTCCTCACAATTTCTTGTTAAACTTGCATGACTGATCATGTCCACAAAACACCTCAATAGAGATATGAAATTGTCGTTGCAATAATAAAAACCCAACTAGGATTCAGGGTCGAATCCACTGGAGTTATGATGGGAGTTAGGGGGTATATATTTGAAGCAAGCAAATGGGTTATCTACATTGCACTGCCACAACAAGTTTTTATTACTCCAATGCATGCAAAAATAGTTTATAGATAAATGTTTTGAGGGTTTCCAATTGGATTAAAGGGCTAGGGGTATGACCATAACCTAGGTGTTTGCCTAATGAGATAAAGACGTTAATGCTTCCTTTGTTGATTGTTGTGTATTATAGCTCACAACTCAACATTACACACTCAATACCTCTCAATCAAAGAGTGGTTTTGCTATTGGTTTTCTTAAGAACAAATGGGTATCAACCAAAATAGTTTATATGAGCTCAAGTCGGGTTATTACTATGTCTAGATTGAACCCTTTAGTTAGGTTAATCAATCTCTCAATTGACCCAATTCCTTGTTATCTAAATTATCCTAGAGTAGGTCTCTCTTTCTCAAGTAGAGACTAAGTCAAATAGGCATGAATCAATATTTGCAATCATTAATTCTATAATCGAAGCATGAATGAAGCTAAATAATCAACACCTAATCATAAACAAGCACTAAATTAATCACCCATAATGTTTACACACTAGGGTTGGTCACAACCCTAGTAGAATCCTAGCTACTCATAATAGAAATTACAGAAATAGAGAAGAAAAACTAATTAAACTCATATTGGAAGATTAAAATAATAAAATCTAATGTTAAAACACCAAAATAATGTAAAACTTCCTAAAGTAGTAAAGAAAACGGCTATAACAACTTAAGATGTTCAAAACTTAACCTAATTTTGTGAAACTCATCTATTTATACAAATCCAAAAATTGCGGACAAAAAAAATTCCCTTTAGGAGGTTCTGCGGCCCGCACAATTCCATGTGCATTTTGCAGATTTCTTCAGCTGGAAGGACAAGGAGTTCTTCATCTGTATATTTTTGAATTACGGCCACGAGGCAGTCTTCTTCTATCCGCACATTTCTGGGCTGCGGCCGCGAGGCAATCTTCTGCGGTCGCACAATTCTTCTGCGGTCCGCACTTCACAAGGGATTCAAGATTTGGTTTTTTAGCATACTCTCTGAACGTTGCATCTTTGTCAGTAAAAACCTAATTTTACGACCCTACAATTCATGTGTGGAGCGCACATTTCTTAAAGTCCCGTTGGAATTTCTTTCTTGGCTTGCGGCCTTTATTTCCTTGTGCTTTGGATCACTCCTTTTTGATTCGAATTTCATCTCGAGAGACCAAGCTTCTAGCACTCCTGCAATTTGCACAATTTTATTAGTTTCGGGAACACAATTCGACATTTTTTGACTAAAAGAAGAGCTAAAAGGTGCTAATAAGCAGCCAAAATCTCCACTTATCAACTCCCTCAAACTTAAGTCTTTGTTTGTCTTTAAGCAAATAAATTAGTTCCCACCTCCAAAAATTAAGGGTCATTTCAATTAGTTAAAGGTAAGCCATTCACACAGCAGTTGGGACCAACAATTACCCACACTACTCATGCATTATCAATAAGGATACAAGTTAATCATTTATGCACATATAGTTCTAATGTGACATTTGAGCTTCAAGAATTGACTTTACTCATTAAGGACTCTTGCCATATCATGTATGCCATGGTGGACTCCAAACTCTTCCTCCTCTACTTTCTATTTTCCAAGATCACTTAAGAAATTAGAACTCAATTCAAAAATTTATGAAAGGTTCACTCATCTCTCTCAAGAGAATATCACAAGTACGGCTTCAAGTAGTATAGGCTTGCTCCTCATGTAGATCACCACTAATATAAGCTCACTCGGCTCGAAATCAAGTAGGAATTCTTACGGGATATAATGAAGGCTTTTGGACTAGGGTTGGATATAATATGGGTACGTGGTTACACCTTTCTTAAGCACTCCATCTTTCATTTCTCGGCTCACACTTGCCAATTCTTGGAGGCATTTTCGTTTCATTGGGATCTAGAGAGACTTAACATCACTCTTCTTTGATCATTTTGTTATTTATCTCCCCTTTTTGATTTCTCATCACTTTGGATCATTGCCTCTTTTTGATTCCGTTCAACCCTTTCACTTATTTACTTTTTTGCATTTTTATTCTTGTTATTTTCTTTTCTTACCTTCTCTTCTCATAGATATTATTTTTTTTTCTCTTTTTGTGCCTTGATACCTTTTTCAACTTCCTCATCTCTCCCCCAAACCTACATTTTAAGCCATTTGATTCATAAGAGTATTAAGCAAAGCTCGGGTGCCAAGAGAGGGTCATGATACAACAGGTTAAGGTTTATAACATGGTTATCAATTGAGAAAGGCTAAAGGCTCGGAGGGGTTGACTAGGGATAACAACATTGTTTGGCAATAGAAAACTCAAAAAGGCCAAGCAAAGCCTACAGTCACTTCTCAAGCCAAGCAAAACTTAAGATTTTGCCTTAAAACACTTTCAGGGCAAGTTCTAGACCCTTCGCACGGATACTTGGACTAACGACAAATCATCTCACCCTTCACGCAGCTAGATTGTAAACGAGGATAGAGTCGAGGGCCCACAACGACCACATTCAAGACTAAAGATCACTATGGTCCAATTAAACCACTCGATGAGTACCAAAGTCAACACAAGAGTCACAAAGTAACTAACTAGAGCTATTTCGTTTTAAAACCTTGTCTCTGACCATAAGCACGTAGTTAAGTGTGTTGGTACCTAATGAAGCATGTTTTACTCTTTGAGCATGACTTAATTAGGTCTTTTTATTCATTACTACTACTATTATTACTTACACATAAAACATACTCATTCCCTTAAGAAGGTTGTCACTGTCACGACCCAAACTGGAGGATCATGACTAGTACTCGGGCCATACTTTCCGAGCACCAATGTACATTTTATCTAATCTTCTTATTAATTTTAAGGGCCGACGAGATCAATATAAGTGGTAGATATGGATTATGAATACCAAACAATGAAAGATAATGGAATGAACATGCATAACATGGGATAACAAGACTACCAAGAAACTACATATAAGTTAGGAGCTACCACGCTTCCATGAGAGACTATACAATAAAATCATCCGACAAGGCATACCAAACTATACATAAGACAACACCTATCTATGAGTCTCTAAAGGAGCATAAGTACTGCAACATAGCCGAAACAAGGCCCCGACATACCCATAATATCTATAACAAAAATGCATACCAAGACCACGGGAAGTTCAGAGAAGGGATCTCGCCTATAATTGCTAAACTAGAAAGCCTACTATGGTGGGGGAGTTGCGTCTGCCCGTCTATCAGGACCTGCAACATCCAAAAATAAAAAGGGAATCAGTACGAATAAAGTACTGAGTATGCAAGGCAGGAAAGCATAACTATGAACAGTAATGTGAATAAGGATAGAGAATATACAACCTTGTAACATCTGGGTACCTTTGTGGGATACTGACATGAAATGCATGATACAGACATATATACACATAAACTTTTAATACACACGCCTCTATGGGCATCATAATCATCATAATGTACCCGGCCTCAAAGAGGACTCAGTAAAAATGTACCCGGCTATCATAAGGCTAGCTAGAATGTACCCGGCCATGTGGAGCTCGGTGAACCCAACTGATAAGTGGTTACACAATAGGTGCTGTACCCAGCCGACTATAGCGTGGCTCGGTAGAGTAAAATAGATACGTATATATACAATGCATGCAGGACTCATTGGAATCGTATTTTGAACCTTTCCGAGTGACATAAGGTCGATATTCTCCATACACATTATTAGGACTAACTCTTCATCAAGAATCTTATAAGAATGAGGAAGTACCAACAACATTGATAACATAAGAATAAGAGAAGCAACCTCAACATCAGTTGTTCCATAATAAGGGAAACAATGTAAATACTGCTAGATTCTAAGAGTAGAGTATTTTTGGAAACTCGTTCATTGTATTATGTACAATCGGAGTCGTGAAAAAAAAGGAAAGGGATAGCCTCACATACCTTGTATATACTGCCCCAATCTCAAGCTGTGCAATTGTCATGACTCCTTAGTCTACAATAAGAGAAACGACACTATCATTATCATTTAAGCGTCATAACTATTATGTATTGGCCACAACCTATTTTACGTGAAATGGACAACACCTCCCCTATATATATGACTTCACACAATTCAAAACAATCACTAAATATCCCAAACAACTTCAATAATAATCATATTGAGCCTCCCAAAATAATACACACACAACCTAATCACTTCATACATACGACGACCACTGTAGTCGTGTCAAACGACCTGGAAATGTTACAACGAATGACCATATCACAACCCTACATATATATGGTGTTTCTCCACACCCTTCCTCCTCCAAAACTCCACAAAATAGTAGTAAAATACTGTCACGACCCCAACCCTTGTCGTGATGGCGCCCAACACACTGCTAGGCAAGCCCGACCAATTCAATAACCTTAACCATTTTTGTACAGTTCAGGAATTAATTAACACCGATAAATTGCTAAGTCATAATATTGAAATCCTGAATTAGAGTTAAACATGCAGAAATCCCAATTATAAAACAACTACACAGCCTGAAGAATACGGTGTCACAAGTCTGAGCCTCTAGTACATGAGTATCAACCTACTACATATCGTTCTCTAGAAATGCGGAAATAAAGCAATAAGGTAGAAGGAAGATCAGGACTGCGGCCGTCAAATGTAGCTACCTTGATATTCCCGGATTAGCTGCTAGGCAGAGAAGTCCTCACACAACCTTAGGTGTACCTGGATCTGCACGCAAGGTGCAGGGAGTAATGTGAGTACTCCGACCCAGTGAGTAATAAATATAAATAAAGGCTAAGAATAAGAAATCCTGAATAGGCACAAAGTAATTCTATAAATACAGCAACATGAACCAAGTAGTATTAAATCAGTAAACCAATAACAACAATTATGGAAATACTACAACAGATAAGTAAGTTAATGACAATCAAATATGAAATGCAACATATAGTCTGGTACTCTCTAGTACCCGCTCCATTTATTTATCGTCAGCGGTGCTCACTAGGGGTGTGCAGACTTCGGGAGGGGCCTCTTACGGCCCAAGCGCAATAATAAGCCATCTCGTGGCATCAACTAGGCACTCGGCCTCCTATCAATATCTATATCATACCGCTGCGGCGCGCAGCCCGATCCCATACTCAGTCCAAAATCACATAAGCCTCTCGGGCACCATAATATAGAAATATTCATCCAAACTTCATTTGAAAAATACTAATTAAGTTTCTAGTTTGAGAAAATATGGCTGAGTTTGCAAAACAGTATTAAATACTAGGACTGAGTTCAACAATATGAAAAAGGGTAAGAAACCAGTAATAGCAATCCCTGAAGGATTCAATCAATTGGCACGAAGCCCAAAATATAGCAATCAGCTCAATTATAATGATAATAAGTGAATTTCAATCAATTACGCAGTATATTCATCTACCAGGACGGACCAAGTCACAATCCCCAATGGTGCTCTACCCCACGCTCGCTATCCGGTGTGCAAGTCACCTCAATATAGCATTACGATGTGCAAATACGGGGTTTCAAACCCTCAGAACATCATTTACATCTATTACTCATCTTAAGCCGACCAATATCCTAGCTCGCTATGCCCTTGCCTCTCGAATCAATCTCCTCGTGCGTCGAATCTGATCAAAACCACAACGAATACGTCACAATATGCCAATGGAACAATACCCAATCGAAAACAATCAAAAATTAGCAAAAATCTCGAAATTAGCAAAACCCGAGCCCCGGTCCCACTTCTCGAAAATCAAAAAATTTAACATCAATGGATTCCTTATCTCGCCACGAGTCTATACACATAAAGATTACCAAAATTGGAGTCCAAATGACCCTTCAAATCCCCATTTTAACTCTCTTAAGTTTCAAGCCCTAATCCACCATTTTTACCCTTTATTTTCTTGAGTTTTCAGCTCTAATCCATGTAATAACACCATGAAATTGTGTTTTGAGTTCAAGAATCCATACCTTATCGAAACCCCTTGAAATATCTCTTCAAAATCGCCTACAATCCTCCAAGTCCGAGTTAAAAATATGAAACCTTTCAAAAATTTGCGAAGAAGACCAATTAAATATTCTGCCCAGACCTTTCCGCTTCTGTGATCAAATTTTCGCCTATGCGGTACCGCTTCTGCAGTTACTCCATCCGCTTCTATGGAATTTCACTTAAGGGGCCAAATCGCTTCTGCGGTCACTTAGCCGCATCTGCGGCTCCGTAGATGCGGTCCCAAACCCGCACCTACGGTCCCAGGCTTCCTTCAGCCCTCCCGCTTCTGTGACTCCACGCACGCACCCGCAATACCGCTTCTGTGGTCCCACTTCTGCAGAAGCGGAAATACCAGAAGCAGTAGAAATTCCTTAAGTTTTCACAAGCCAAACTTCTCGTTAATCATCCAAAATCACCCCGAGGCCCCCGGGGCCTCAAAAATACCAACATCTCCTATAACATCATTCAAACTGGTTCCAATCATTAAAACACTTCAAACAACACTAAAACTATCATTTCTCATTGAATTCAAGCCTAAGTTCTTTAAAAACTTCTGAAATATGGATTCGATCAAAAACCTAACCAAAGCACCTCCAAATGGTCTAAAATTTTGCACACACATCACAAATCACCTGACGGAGTTACTGCAACTTTCGAAATTCCATTCCGACCCTTGAATCAAAATCTCACCTATCAACCGGAATTCACCAAAATACTAACTTCGCCAATTCAAGCCTAATTCTACACCGGACCTCCAAAATCACTTTAGATCACACTCCTAAGTTAAAAATCATCCCCCAAAGATAACCAAATCATCAAAATCCATATCCAAGCCTCCTAATATATAAGTCAATGTCCGATTGACTTTTCCAATACAAGCCTTCCTTAAAAAGACTAAGTGTCTCATTTCCTTCTAAAATCACTCCAAATCAACTCGTTCACACAAGACACTTATAATGAAGCATAAAAAAGTAGAAAATGGGGGAAACGGGGTGGTAACTCACGTGACGAATGGTCGGGTCATCACAAATACGCAGCACAACAGCAGCACAAAACAGTCCGCTACAAATGAATAACTCGAACTCACAGCTTCCGATCACCGTCCCGTGAGTTCTTACATGTATAGAACGAATTACCATGAATTCACAGAAGAAAAATTAGATGAAAGAGAGCATTAAACTTAACTTACTTGTTGGATAACTCATCCCTTCCCTTGGTTCTTCAAACTCTAGGTTTTACCCCCAATTAGTACTTGATAGAGAGGAAAAATCGATTAGGGTTTGTGGATAATTATTGGGAGGAAGTAGGGGTTTAGGTCTGGTTATTTGTGATATATAATGAGGGTTATATTTCAAGAGATAACCCTTTAAATGGGCTCTTTGTCCAACCCGAAATTGCCTATATTTGGGCTATCATTTAACCAAGTAGGTGACACACCTACTTGTCAGCTAGCAGCTTGTGCAGTCTTGCAAAAATGTGTATATCTCTCTACTGTGGTGTCATATTTATAAACTGTTTAATACGTAACTAGACTCATAGATCTTTAATTTGATAGGTAGATTGCCCCGTAATTCCAAGTACATTGGGAGAAAAGCTTAATAACATTTGACCTAAAGTTTAAGTAAAACTATGAAAGTAAGTTACAACAACTCTTTTCGACTTTTGTTTCATAACTCGTTTGACTTCAAGACTATGATACAGATATTATATGATTCAAATACCTTAAAATACGACCTCTTAAGAATATTAAGCACCTCTAGGTTTACCCATGAATACGAGTTACAACATCCTTGATTCGTTTAATCTCTAATACTTAATCACCTTATACACTCTTGTATCATTTAAGATCAATAGGATTAACTTCTTATCATTTCAAAAATAATCACTTCTTAGATTTACGTCGACTAACTTATGGCATGAACCAATGTACGTGAATATGGGTTGTAACAGTCACGCTATCTATCGTTGGGACGAGTCACCCGGTTCACACAACAACTACCTTTGGAAAGAACCATGACATTAAGAAAATTAAAAACTTATAGTATACTAAAATATAAAAAGAAGCTACTAAATCAAGCACGAACTAATAAGGAAACAAACATAAAGAAGCTAAAATGCAAAAACTATTGAAAGTGTAATGAATATATATAATGAGAGAGAGAGAGAGAGAGAGAGAGAGAGAGAGAGAGAGAGAGAAGATATATACATAATGAGAGAAAGAAAGAGAGAATATAGTTACATGAATAAGGAAAGAAAGAGAATAAAATCAAGTTATTACAGGAAAAATGTCTGGAATGTACCAAATATAACAAATAAACTCCACCCCATGACTAATGATAAACAATGTCCCTAATGCTTAACAAATTAAGAGTAAAAGAGGGGAAATAGTGAAGAAAACTCCCTATGGCTCCTTGGACAAATCTGTTTCCCTAGCAATATCATCGCCCTCTAGATCAGCCAACTGGATCCCATCATCCTCAACTCTAGGTGTGGTTGGGTTGGCAAACATCTGACACACTGCCTCAGCAGTGTCGGCAGCACGGTCTGGCTCATCAAACTGGCCAGTTGGTGCTACCGGTGTAGATGGGGTTGCAAGATCTGGTGCTGAATGGTGCAGGTCAAATAATATGTCGAATGGAAAGTCTCCAACTATAGCAGTTCTCTTCACTTCTCTTCGTAGCTTGTCTACTGACTTCTTGCTAGCCTAGTATTTCCTCATCTTCTTCACTTCCTTTCCAAGCACTTCGATTATTGACTCGTACTGTACCAAGGTAGCCATGATAGTGTTCTAATTTTCTAGGAGCTTCTTCAGTGTCTCTTCAATGGTCGGGGTCATCTGTGGTGCCTGAATAGAAGACTGCACTACAACAGTACTGGATAAGACAAACAGCTTTGTAGTGGCTGTCTGCATCCAGCTGTTAAGGCTCGCCAATGGCTGGGAGACTCGCGACACATAAAGTAGGCCAGTAGGCATGTGTACCTTCTTCAAAGCCAAAATGGAAGCTATGGCAGGGACTGCAATAGGGACTGTAGATGATGGTGGAGGCATGGATTCTGCACTGGATGAAGGCTTGGCTAATGTGGATGGAACACCATCTGTCTTAACCACTACCACAATTGGCTCATCAGACTGGCATGTGGTGGTAGATGGCTGAACTTTCATTTTTATGTTGTTCGTATGCATAAGTGAGTGCCAAGAGATAGGCTTATTCGAGTTCACCCTTGTGTTGAAGTCCTTTGGTTCTACCCTCGCATTCATAAGATACTCTGTAATGGTGATGGGATATGGGTAGGAAGAATCATCTTGTCGGGCGATCACTGAGGTGTTGGCCGACATCATAACACCTATATTGATAGGGTACCTGGCCATAATGGAAGCAACCAAGACGACCCGAGGAATCGATAGTTGAGTCTCATTTTTACTCAAGCCTAGTCTGCTATAGAAAAATGATTGCCACCATTTTGCCTCGAAGCTTAATGTGCTCCATTGGATAGGAACCCTGGTGGTGATCCATGGTGGTGGTGGTCCTGATGCAGCTAGAATATCTGCTAACCAAGAACGAACTGCATCCCTAAGTGCACACTTCTCCAAGTATTATTTTGTCTCGACATCATCAAAGACCAAGTATATGTTTAGTGTATGCAGATTAAATCACAGTAGGGTTTTGCACTTTTGTCACATTTGTCCCCTTTTTAATATGTGCCACATTGGTGTAGAATTCCCGGACAAGGAACTCCTTGGCATCCACCATGCTCTGAATAAAACATATCCACCCTTTGTGTTCTCTAAATTGTCTCAGCACGACTGAGTTGTAGCTTTCTAAATCTGTCAGTAAAACCTACCACTCAAGTGATAGTGACCTCGCCGGCCACAATGTGCGGAAGCTAGTGAAAGCTGCCAGGCTAAAAAATCGATCCTCCCATACCTCTTTCTTCTTTGTTCTTTCAAGCTCAGTAACTGCAACATCTTCCCCTCTACCATCATCTGGGATGTCCTAAATGGTTGTTTTTTGTGCCTCCGGGACGGGTGTAGTCGATGGCTCAAAAGCCTGACTAGCACTTACTGACCCCTCTGAAGTGCTATAAGATGAGGACAACTTGTACCTATGTTGGTATCTTCCTTGCGGCCTTGACTGTATGACCTACTGCTCTTGAACAGACGCTAGTTTCCCTCTAAGGCTTCCCTAGACGGGACATATGAGCTTGTCTCAGAAAGATTTGTAGATCTTTCTCTGCTAGCTGTAGCTTTCTTTTTAATTGTCTTTTGTTGGCCAATAGGTAAGGCAATCTTTCCTTGACCCCGAGGAGGTTCACCCCTCCCTTTAGAAGTGTCGCCTTTGTGTCTAGATAGAACTATTGTCTGTATCAAACAAAGGCTATTGTTAGTTGCAATTCAATGTTTAGACATACATAGAAGATATACAACTATACAATTTTCTTGCGGCCGCAACTAAGGCCTTGCAAACCGTACAATTTTATTTTGCGGCAGCAAAAGTGAAGTGTGGTCCACACAACTTCACTTGTGGCCGCATTTTAGAAACCTAAAATATGCCAACTCTCTGAGGATAAAGAATTGGATAATGTGCGGCCACAATGGGAATTCTGCTGTCTGCACATTTTACCTTACGGCTGCAGACCCCTTCTTCACTAATGATGCCATAGAATAAATTTCTGCGGATTACATAATTTCAGGTGCGATCGCAGAATTCAAAACTTCAAACAATTCAGCTAGGTCATTCTAGGTTTTGTAATCTTTTGCACAATTTGACATGTAACATCATAGAGGCATGAAAATATGTTGGCCCAGTCCCCATAGAGCATGCATTCATTAACCCACTATAGATTTACTCCCACATGGATACACAATTGACTTCTATTGATAGATGGCCTTAAAATAACTAAAAACCTACAAATAAAAAGAAAAATATTAACAAGATATTGAAACATACCAGATGAATGAGTGTGATGAGTAACTGAACAAAGATGTTATGTGTGCGTATAGATAGATTTACCAAGAAATTTCAAGAGATTACTGTGTTTGTGTTCAGAGAGGAAAAAAAACATAATAGTTGCCCATATTCCTCTATTTATAATACTTGGGTTTCTAAGGGAAGGAGGGGCGAGTGCAGTTGCACATTTCATTGGTGTCCGCACTCTGTCCTGATGACCTTAACTTGGCATCTCATCTGCAGCCAGCACAGTTTTGTGTGCGACCGCAGACTTTATGTTACGGTCACAAATTTCCTTTTTGCAGTCGCACATCAACTTTTTCTCTGACAGAATAAACTTCAGAGAGTTAACATTTTCCACCTTCCATTTGTGGGATCCACAAGATAATTGTGCGGCCATAGTGCACTTTTGATGCAACAACTATAAATGTGTGACCGCACATTTCAACTGCGGTCCACAATTCTTGCAACACTTGGCTAGATTTTTGTCCACAATTCCTATAAGTCACACTCAGTCCTATAGCACACTTCAAATCAAGTTAGGACGAAAATAACACCAAACTACGAAAAAGAAAAAGGAAACAAAACATGGGTTACCTCCCAAGAAGCGCCTGATTTAACATCGCGGCACAATGCAGAAACCATTAATTGAAATGAATGACCACCAGGATGTGTCTATCTCCAACTTTTCCCAAATAGTGCTTCACCTGGTGACCATTGACTCGGAATGCTTAATTGTTTTTGTTCTTCAAGTCCAATTCACCAAAAGGTGTCACACCCACAATTTTACAAGGACCACTCCATTAAGACTTTAACTTTCTGGAAAACATCCTCAACCTTGAGTTAAATAACAATACAAGATCTCCCACCTTTAACTCTTTGTTCCAAATGTATTTTTCATGAAGGTACAAGGACGAACTTGCATAAACATAGTACCGAAACTCATCCAATTCATTCAAATACGGAACCTTCAAGTGAGTGGCTACATCCCAATCAAGATTCAACTTCTTTGGAGTCCAAATGGACTTGTGCTCAAGTTCCATCGGAAGATGACAAGCTTTTGCGAACACCAATTGGTATTTCTTTCGATAGGTGTTTTGTAATCTTACACCCAATAGTTTCATACGTGAGAGTACGTCGTAAGTCAATTGATGTAAGCTATGAAATGAGATCATATTTAAAAGTACATAGAGTAAGTTAATCATGTTAACTTGGAGGTTACAAACATTTAATATCATGGACTGCAAGTACCAAGAGGGTTGGGAGTCTAAGAAGCTAAACCAATTAAAGAAAATAAGTTTCGTTGAAAGTCAACAAGTTAGAAATGTTATAACATGTGCTTTAGGGGTGAGACTAGGGTGCTCAAAATGATAAGGAGGTTATGTTATGAGTTATATTTGTCTTATGATAGTTGTGTGTTATGTTTTAAGTCAAGCGAGTTGTGGAACAAAAGCTGACAAAGATCATCACAAGTTACTATCATCAATATGCTGAACATTATGTCAAATGTAGCTAAGAATTTCTCCCAATGTACTTGGAATTACGGGATGATCCACATATTAAATTGAAAATCTATGAGTCTAGATTATGATGCATTAGTCGATAAGATATCATAGTAGAGAGAGATATGCAGTTTTGCAAGACTGTACAAACTGCATAGGTGACAAGTAAGTGTGTCACTAAATCTTTGTGAGCAATACATTTTGTGTGTTATATGAGATATTTTTGGGATATATTATATACTAAATTGAAGGTCTTGTAATGTAGTTTCTAACTCTCTTAACCATTCATTCATACGAAATCCTAATAAAAAAATATAAGCGTCAGAAAAAGGGCCAATGCTAGGGTGCCAAGCTAGCACCTCTTTAACTTTTCAAAGTTGATATATATAGGGTTTTAAATCGTATCTCTTCATTTTTAATAGAACACGACCATAGAACCCCCAAAAACTTACCTTTAATCTCTCTACAATGGTTCCAAAGAAGATTAACATGCGGGGTACAAAATCAAGAAGCGATAACATTAGAACGATCCCTACAACTTAAGTATAGCTATATCGCCTCTCTTTTTCTTTGTAGTTTAAGTTTTGGAAGGTACTTCATAGTTAATAAAATGCCTAATTTCTGTATTTAAGCTTTTAAATGTCAACGAAGGTTGATAAATTCATTTCGTAATGGTTAGAACTCACATGACAGTGATCAGAAGCTGTGAGTTCGATTTATTTAACTTTTAGTAGACTGTTTTGTAGTCCACTCGTGTTGGCCTCTTGTGCTGATGTTTTATGGAGTTTTGGAGGATAAACGGTGTGGACAAACACCACATAATGACTTGATGGTGGGCTGGTCATTCGTCGTTACTTTCTGTAGATTGTTGAAACTACTTTAGTTGTCATTTTATGTAAGAAGTGATTAGAGTGTGTGGGCTATTTTGTGGTATATTGTGATGGAGAAAAGGTTGGAAAGTGATGCATACATGTTGTTGTTGGTATATAGTATTGGAGGAGAGCCTTATTACAAGGGATATACTTCCCAAATTTATATAAAACGAGCTACTAGCTTAAGTCACAGACTTAGACTTTACTCAGAATTGATTTTGGATCTCCTTATGCTATGGTAGACTGAGTTGAGTTGTTTGGAGAGTTGCTTGGAAGCTATTAAGGACTCAACGAGGTTAAGGTATGTTAAGGCTAAATCTTTCCTTAATTTTGTCATATTCCCATAACTACATATGTTTGATAACGAGACATAAAGAGAAGTTCATATTCTTGAACTTATTTACAATATCCTAGTCACATAAGTTACAATATTCTTCCTTATAGAGACTTTATATTCAGTTAAGTATTGTTTTCTTCCATTAAAGAGAGCAGAGGGTCTCTATATATGTACACACACACAAAAACAATATTACAGTATTTTCACCACTACCGATCTATAATCGGTGGGCAGGCCCCTATTGGGCAATCTCTGATTAAATAGTAAGTTATATACCGAGTTTACTGTGGCCGAGCGCCTATGAGAGAGCAAAAAATGGTAGATATAAAGAGCCTAGTATGGCCGAGTGCCTATGAGCGAGCAAACTACGGCAAAGCAGTTACACATACAGAGCCTTATAAGGCTGGGCATCTATTTTACTTACTATATTGAGAGAGTTGAGTAAGTATCAGCAGGTCAGCATATCTTCACATTATCTTTGACTCCCAGTTATTTTATTATCAGTTTAGTTTCAACTTTCAATTATTTTATTACCTTACATACTCGGTACATTATTTCGTACTGACGTCCCTTTTGCCGGGGACACTACATTTCATACATGCAGGTCCTGATTGATAGTTGGACAGACCCTCCCAATAGACAAAGTCAAACATCAGATTGGTTGGTAAACTCCATAAACCTTGGAGTCCATTTTATATATACAGGTTTGATGGGTAGGTCGAGGCCTTGTCCCGACCATGATACAGTTCAGTTATCTTTAGAGGCTTGTAGACGAGTCATGTATATTTTGTATATTAGTAGATGTTCATGACGACTTCGTTGGCCTGCACAGTTATATATATCAGCTTTTAGGTATGTTAACTTCATAGATAAGAGAGACGTTATTATCAGACAATTTAGATATGGCCTCATCGGCCTAAGTTGAGGTTTACCCCTCAAGAGTTCATAGTTACAGAGTGGTATGCTCGGGCCAAGTATGGCATCGGGTGTTGGATACCCTCTTCAGGTTTGGGGCGTGGCAAATAAGCCATCCAATTAGCCCATAATGAATCATCAAGCTTCTTGGACCGATCCGTCCGGTTAGCATTCACTATTTTGGATAAAATACTTTTTATCTCCCGGTTAGAGACTTCCACTTGATAGCTAGCTTATGGATGATAGGGAGTCATGACTTTATGAGCAACACCATACTTGCTAAGTCAAGTGTCGAAAGCCTTGTTGCAAAAATGTGACCCTTTATTGCTTAAAATAGCCCGTAGTGTGCCAAACCTTGTGAAAATATTCTTCTTCAAGAATAAAACCACACTTCTCTCCTCATTGTTGGATAGAGCAACAACCTGAAACCCATTTGGACATATAATCCACCGTGACCAAGATGTAGGTGTTTCAACAAGAACTCACAAAAGGAACCATGAAGTCAATACCCCAAACATCAAAAATATCAATCTCCAAAATGGTGGTGAGAGGCATTTCATTTTTCTTTGATATCCCACCGTCCCTTTGATATTCATCACATCTTTTCACCAACTCACTTGCATCCTTGTAAAGAGTGGGACAATAGAAACCACAACTAAGCACTTTGGTTGTCGTTCTCGCTCCACCATTATGACCAGCATATTACGAAGAATGATAAGCCCCAAGAATTTCACTTTGTTCTTCTTTCGGTACACATCTTCTAATCACCCTATCCGTACAAATTTGGAAGAGGTATGGTTCATCCCAATAATAATCTTGACAATCCCGTTTGAGCTTCTTCCTTTGGTTTAAATAGAACTCATCGGGTTTGATTTTACACACAAGAAAATTTGCTAGATCCGGAAACTATGGCAGCTTTTTCTTTAAAATAGCCAAGAGTTGATCATACAGGGAAGGAGTCATTGATTTCAGGGCCATCATGCGGCCTCCCCTCCTCCTCCAAGCGCGACAAGTGGTCCGCCACTTGATTTTCACTCCCTTTTCTATCGTGGATGTCAATATCAAACTCTTGCAATAAAAGAACCCATCTCAACAAGAAAGCTTTAGAATCTTTTTTGCTCATAAGATAACAAAGCACCACATGATCCATGTGGATAATAACTTTTGGACCCATCAAGCATGGCCAAAACTTCTCAATTACAAACATATTGGCAAGGAGATCTTTCTCCATAATGGTATAGTTGACTTGGGCACCATTCATGGTCTTACTAGAATAGTAGACCGGATGAAAAATCTTGTTGATGCGTTGCCCTAAAACAGCCCCAACCGCTATATCACTTGCGTCATATATGAGTTAAGAAGGGATACTCCAATTTGGAGCGGTATGATGGGAGTAGTTCTCAACTTGAACTTTAACAATTCAAAAGCTCTCATGTTATCCTTATTGAAGTTAAACTTATCATCCTTCTTGAGAATCTTGCACAATAGGTTCAGCACCTTAGAAAAATCTTTGATGAAGCGTTGGTAGAACCCCCGTGTCCTAAGAAACTCCGCACACCTTTCACCGAAGTTGGAGGTGGAAATTTAGAAGTCACCTCAATCTTTGCCTTGTTAACCTCAATTCTGTTCTTTGAGATCTTGTGTCCAAGGGCAATGCCTTCCTTGACTATGAAATGACATTTCTCCCAATTGAGCACCAAATTTTTTTCTTCACATCTTGCCAACACTTTATCTAAATTCGTAAGACAATAATAAAAAAAATCTCCTACCACCGAGAAGTCATCCATGAAAACTTCAAGGTAGTTGTAATGTCCCGACTAGTCATTTTGAGCCCTAGTGTGTTATTCAATAGTTTGAGGTCCTGAGCAGCTTCACTTTAGGTTTTATGACTTGTACGCATGGTTAGAATTGAATTACGAGAAGTTCGGAGTTGATTTGGAAAGAAATTCATATTTCGGAAGCTTTAAGTTGGAGGAATTGACAAGGATTTGGATTCTTGAGTAAACGACCTCAGAATCGGGAATTGAAGGTTCCAAAAGGTTCGTATGATGATTTTGGACTTGGTCTTATGTCCGGATTGGATTTTGGATGACCCGGGAGCGTTTTAGTGCCTATTATGGAAGTTAGCATTTTTGGGTGAATTTCATAAATTTGGTATGAAGTGAATTTCGGTGTTAACGATGTCTGTTTAGGATTCTAAGTTGGGGAATATCTTTGTATGGTGATTCTGATATTGGGAGCGCGATCAGAAGTGGATTTGGATGTCCGTACGTAATTTTGGAGTCATTTGGCTGAAGTTAGAAATTTGAAGGTTTTTGAGAAGTTTGACAGGAAGTGGAATTTTGATATCGGGGTCGGATTCCAATTTCGGAAGTTAGAGTAGATTCGTAATGTCAAATATGACTTGTGTGAAAAATTTAAGGTTAATCAAACGTGATTTGATAGGAATGTCGAAGTTTGAAATTCTAAAGTTTATTAAGCTTGAATTGGAGCACGCTTCATGTTTTTAGCATTTTTTGATGTGATTTGAGGCCCCACGTAGGTCCGTTTTATGTTATGGCACTGGTTGGTGTGATTAGGTGGGGTCTCGAGGGCCTCAGATGTGTTTCAGGGTGGTTTTGGATCATTTCGGGTTGTTTTGCTGTAGCTGATGCTGGTTTCTAGTGTTGTTCGCATTCTCGAAGAAGGATTTGGCTTCAGCAATATTGTTCTTCGCGTTCGTGAAGATGTTCTCGCATTTGCGAAGAAGAAAATCTCTATTATGCAGGTTTGACTTCGAAGGCTTATATCTCACATTATATAAGGAATTTGGAGATGATCCAAAAACTAAAGTTGTAGCCCTTTGTTCTAGTTTTCAGAAAGGTAAACCATTTAGCATTTGGATTTGTGTACAAAACATTATGGCTGTTACACTACAGGCTGGCCAGGAAGATGAAGAAGAAATTTGTGTTGCACAGGGATGACTTTGGCAGCTTATATCTCAAAATCTATAAGGAACTGGGAGATGACCAAAACATGGAAGTGTCTAGTTTACAAATTATACCATTTGTCATTTGAAGTTTTGTACAAAACGTTATGGCCATTATACTAGATGTTGTTTGAGAAGAGTTTGGAAATGACTTTTAAGAATTTTGTTCATCGCGAACGCGATGGGGGGCTCACGAACACGAAAAAGGATCGCCCGGGCAGCGTATAGGTTTGCAAAAATGGGTTTAGATCACTTCATCTCATTTCCTCCATGGGAGTTGACCTAAGAGCGATTTTTGAGCTCCATCTTCATCATCCATTTCAAGTTAAGTGATTCCCACATATTGCAAGTTAAATACTTGGATTTTACATATATAGTGAAAAATTGGGGTTTTGGTAGAAAACCTAGAAATTGGTGTTTTTGAATTTTCTTTTTCGACGTTGGATCCTTTTACTAGCCACCGTTTTTGCTTTGCATTTTTCTTCTGAATTTTACGTTCCTATTCTTCCTATGATATCCGTGATGAATCTAATATCCTCTCCTTTTATCTTCTTTTTATTATCTTGAGCCGAGGGTCTTTCGAAAACAGCCTCTCTACCCCTTCGGGGTAGGGATAAGATCTGCATGCACACTACCCTCCCCAGACCCCACTTGTGGGATTTTACTGGGTTGTTGTTGTTGTTTGAATTTTGATCACGAATTTGGGCATGAAATTGAGAGTAAATTATATATTTGTGTTTGTGAGGTTATGGGTAAAAGTTATCTTTGAAAAATTTCAGAATCCGGGCACGTGGGCCCTCCGGCGATTTTGTCAACTTTTCGAGCGAAGTTGGGAATTTATAAAAATTCAGTTTTTATAAGTATTAGGGTATATTTTCATTGGTTTTCCCATTATTTGGCTAGTTTTGGAGCGTGGCGCATCGATTTGAGTCGTCAGAAGGGCTTGGGAAGCTGGTTATGGAACTTTGGAGCGAGGTGAGTCTCATTTCTAGCCTTATAAGAGTGAATTGTCCCCACAAGTGAATTAATTGAATATGTGCTTCTATTTTTGGGTGCTACGTATGAACGAGGTGATGAGAGTTCGTGCGTAGCAACTATTATGCTTATGTCCGGGAAGTCTAGGACCCAAAAACATGCTTTACTTGTAATAATTGTAACCTTATTGATAGTTTAAATTGCTTTAATCGTATCAAAGTGATAAATGATTATCTTAAAGAGTTAAACTTTGTTTTCTCAACTTGTAAAGGAGAAATTGACACCTCCTTGAATAATTGTTTCCTTGATAAAGTCTTGATTAACTATTTGAATGTGTGATTCTATGTGTACATGCGTCGCAAGTATGATTCGCGAGCGGGGTGATTGTTTATTTATATTTGACTGTGTAGCATGCATGATTCGCAAGAGGGGTAATAGATGCATCTATGGTTCTCGCCATTCGACCCTTTGGTAGTGCATAATTTAAATATTGTTGGATCGGGCCGTACGACCTTGGCATGATTTTCGCTTGATTGTATTGCTTGCCTTCATATTCATAGACATTGATAATTGTACTCCCTGGCTTGAGATAAATGTATAAATGATGAAAATGAATCCGGGAATTCCCTATAAACGAAAGAATTGTTTATTTTCCTCATACTATTGAGTTATAGCCATTTTTATGAAAAATCTCGATTTACTATATTATTGGTATATTATTATTGGACCATTAGTAAGTGTCGAAGTCGACCTCTCGTCTCTGCTTCTTCGAGATTAGACGGGATACTTACTGGTACACATTATTTTTGTACTCATGCTACACTTGCTATGCATTTTTATTGCATAGGCACATGTACCTATAGCGGCCTAATGGGTATAGCAGCATGGATGATATGGAGACTTAGGTGAGCTGCATCTCTCATGGCGATCCACAACTGGCATAGTCTTTTCCAGTGTATAGTATTTACCTTCTGTCCAAATTTGTATTCCAGACAGTTATTGTACTTTATTTGATTTCCAAGAAATAGCTCAAGCACTTGTGACACCGGATTCTAGGATGATTATGAGATTGTTCAATATTAATTTTGTTAAAGACATCATCTTATTTCAGTGAATTTCATTATTTATTATTTAATGTACAAAAGAAATGATTTCAATAAATCCTAAAATGATAATTTAATTACCTTGTTGGTGTTGGCTTGCCTGACAGTGGTGCCAGCGCCATCACGACCTTTAACGGATTTTGGATCATGACAGTAGTCCTCCACCATGTCTATGAAAATAGCCATCATACACCTTTGAAAAGTCGTCTGGTGCATTGCACAAACCGAATGACATCCTCTTGAAAGCAAACATGTCGTAGGGACATGTAAAAGTTGTTTTCTCTTGATATTTTGGAGCAATAAGAATTTGGCTGTATCCCGAATACCCATCAAGAAAGCAATAGAAATCATGGTCGTCCAATCTATCGAGCATTCGATCTAAGAAAGGAAGTGGAAAACGATCTTCATCGTCTCTTTGTTGAGCTTGTGATAGTCCATACACACTCTCCAGCCGATCATTGTTCTTGTAGTAATCAACTCATTCTTGTCATTGGTGACCACTGTCATGCCACCTTCTTTGCAACACATTGAATCGGAGAAGTCCATGAACTATCGGAGATGGGGTAGACAACCCCACATCCAACCACTTGATAATATCCTTTTTGACAACTTCTTGCATAGCGCCATTGAGTCTCCTTTGATGTTCAATAGATGGTTTGGGGGAGTTTATAAGTGGGGATTTTGACTACATATTAGTGTATTTGTACTTTCATTTTAGTCCAAAAATGTATAATTATATTCCCGAAAACTGATGAAATATGCTTAATTACAGGAGTATTGGAAAATGAGCCACAAAGTTAAACTTAACTCAAGAAGTAGTGATTTGAACTCAAGGAAAAAATCAGGCACAAAAACATAAAGTGCGGACCGCAAATTTCCATCTGCAGCTACAGAATGTGAAGGGAAGTATGTCAGAGGACTAGTGAAATGTGTGGATTGCACTATGCAGTCGTACAAGCTAACCAAGAGCAGAAGTTCAGAGAGTGTGCATATGGAGTTCAAAGGAAGTGTGGACCGCACAATTATTGTGCGACCATAGAAGTCAGCCACACGGCCGCACTTAGGATTATGCGGTCCACATAAAAGCCATGTGTAACTGTACCAAGATTTGTGAGGACCGTGTGACATAAGAGATGAGGCTGCATTCCAAAATTGTGCGGCCGCAGATGCAGCGCCTGTCAATATTGAAGAAAAGTGCGGACCGCACATGATATTATGCGCCGCATAACCTCCAAAAGAACAATTTTGTCCAAAATTTCTAGCTTTGTATAAATAGACTGGTTTCATGAAATTAGGACAATGTTTGAATATTGAAACTCCTGTAGCCATTTTAAATTGCTTCTATAGGCAACTTTAGCTTACTTTGGCGATTTAACATTGAATTTTTATCTTTTAAGCTTTCAATATGAGTTTTGTTATCATTGCTTCTTCTATTTTTTCTATTCTAAGCATAAGTAGCTAGATTCTTAACTAGGTTTGTGACACAACCCTAGTGTGTAAACCTAATGGATGTTTGATTAGGCTTGTTTATGGTTGGGTGTTTGTTATTTAGCCTGGTTCTTACTTTTAATTGTAGAATTTATGGTTGCAAACCTTAGTTAATACCTATTTGACTTGGTCTCTACTTGATAAAGAGAGACTTAGTCTAGGAAAACTTGGTTAACAAGAATTTGCGATAAAATCAAGAGATTGATAGTTCCAATTAAAGGGTTGAACCTAGAGATAGTAAAACCCGACTTGAGCATTTTATCAACTATTTTATTCAATACCTATTTGGACTTAATAAAGCCAAATTGGGCAAATCACTCTCTTACTGAGAGGTATTGAGTGGGTACTTGAGTGTTGATAGCTATAATACACTCCCGACCAATGAAACAAGCTTTAAAGTTTACAACCCGTTAGGCAAACACCTAGGTCAAGGTCATAGCCCTAGGCTTTTTATATCTTTGAAAAACAACCAAAAACAATATTTTCTAGTCTCATATCTCTAGAATTATAATGCTTAGCATAATTTTAGAAGTAAAAATATTTGTGGAATTGCAATCTAGATACTTCACGTGCTTAGTCCAAATATATACTACTTTATCCCATTCATATAGCTCCTAGTGGAATTTGACCCCGAATCTTAGTTAGGTATTACTATTGCATCAACCGTTTCATAACCTCGAATAGAGGTATGACTTGGACGAAATCAGTGCCCTCTTCCAAGTTGATCTTATGCATGCAAAATGCGGGGCTTGTCCCCCGAATATTCACCAATGTCCACCCAATAGCCTTCTTCCTCTTTTGTAGCATCGCCAAAGTGGATTCTACCTGCACATTAGTCAAACAAGAGGAAAGAATAATCGGTAAAGTAGAAAAAGGTCCAAAACATTTATACCGAAGATGTGGAGGAAATGGATTCAACTACAAGGTAGGAGGCTCTTCAATATAAGGCTTTGTAGAAGGAGTTGTCCTATTTTCAAGATCCAAGGATAATTTTCGGAGTCCGTAGTTATACGACCCCGTTCCTTGTAAGGAGTGCACACATTCCATGAAACTGTCCATCTTGTCATCATCAAAGTTGGGCAAGACAGCATCCAACATATCACCCACATTGATCATACCACTTGTTTCATCAACAATAACATCAGTCACCAAGTCCACAAAAGAACACACCTCATTGCTATTCAGTTGCCGCATTGACTTACACACATAGAAAACCATTTTTTCATCACCAACCCGAAGTGTAAGTTCTCCGGCTTCAACATCACAAATGGACTTCCCCGTAGCAAGGAAAGGTCTCCCTAGAATAATCGGCACCTCATAATCAACTTCACAATCGAGAATGACAAAATTTGCCGGAAGAATGAACTTATCAACACGAACCAAGATATCTTCAATCACTCCCCAAGCTCTCTACATAGTATGATCAGCCATTTGCAATCTCATAGAGGTGGGCCTTGGTTGCCCAATTCCCAACATCTTGAAAATCGAATAGGGAATCAAATTGATGCTTTCTCCAAGATCACAAAGAGCTTTAGAGGACTCGGCACTTTCAATAGTAAAAGGAATCGTGAAAGCACCGTGATTCTCCAACTTAGGGTCCATTGAATGCACAATTTCACTCACTTGATGAGTGACTTTGTTGGTTTCAAAATTCATTGACCGCTTCTTTGTCACAAGATCCTTCATAAACTTTGCATAGCCGGGCATTTGTTCCAAAGCTTCAATTAATGGCACATTGATTGAGAGACTTTTAGTCATTTGAATGAACTTCTTGAATTTATTCTCACCATTTTACTTGGAAAGTCTTTGAGGGTATGGAGTTGGAGGCTTAGGCAATGGTGCCTTAGCCCTATGCAGCCCTTTGCACAACTGGTTCCGGTATGTCAATAATGTGATCCCTCGACGGGTTCACCTCCTCTTGAGTCTCATCCACACTATCATCAATATCAATCTGAACCTCATTATTAGGTTGCACTACATTATTAGGGATCTCCTCTTCTTTCCCCATTTGAACTTCTAAGTTACGGATTGATGTGTTGTTTGAGGCACGTTGGGGATCCAAATCGGCATTATTTTCCATCATTTGCTTGAACATGTTTTTAATATGCCCCATCTCATTGTATGAAGAACTTGGATCATGGGGAGGATACATAGGCGGGTTGCTCGGTTGTTGATACATTGGTGGGACTTTAAAAACCCAAACCTCAATTGATTTGATTGTTTTTCCATCTACCTTGATTATTAACCCTCCCCACAAATATCCTTGTTTATTTCTGTTCTAATTTCCTTGATTATTGTTGTTATGCCAATTCTCTTGATTGTTGCGAACACTTCAATTTCCCTGGTTATTGCCACCACTCCAGTTTCCTTTATTACTAGAATTCCAATCACCTTAATTGTTTTGAGGTCGCCATTTTTGTTGTTTCGGGTCTTGGAAGTTGTTTTTTTGCCTTTGAAAATTATTCACATATTACACCTCCTCTTATTGTTCATTATAAGAATCATCTTTATCAAACCCACTATCCTCTTGCACATAATTCTCCACTAAATTTTGCACTTTTGGGCCATTGGTCCTTCTCTTGTTTACCATCATGTTCACCCCTTCCATGGCACTGACTAGCTTAGGATTTTGGACTTGATGAAGTCGAGCCTTTTCTAGTTGATTCATTGTAGTTGTCAATTCGTCTATTGCTTGCCCATGGTCATGCAACTCTTTATGAAGGTGGATTATGTTTGGATCACCCAGTGGAACATTAGCTCGGATTGCCACACCGATGACGTTTCTGCCATATCATCCATAATCTCACAAGCCTCCGTATAAGGCGTAGTCATAAAATTTTCACCCAAAAGTTGATTCACTACACATTGGTCCGTCATATTGTTGTTGGCACATTCCTTGATCATTGTTCTATACCGCTATCATATCTCGTGTAATGGTTCATTGGGCTCTTGCATCAATGCAAAATCTCATCTCGAAGTTATGCCACCAGAATTGACACCCGATAATAGAAGAAGATTTCTACATGATATGAGGCTCTACATGTGGGATGAGTCAAATTAGTTGGTAGGAAGATGTGTTCCTGATGAGGAGATGAGTGCAATATTGCATGACTATCATGCTTCTCTATATGGAGGTCACCATAGTGGGGACAGAACTGCTCAAAAAGTGTTGAAATTGGGTTTCTATTGGCAAAAATTATTTAAGGATGTATACGCCTTTGTTAAAAAGTGTGAAAGGTGCCAAAGAACTAGAACAATCACGAAGAAGCATGAAGTGCCTTCGTAAACTATTCTGGCTGTAGAGCTCTTTGATGTTTGGGGGATTGATTTCATGGGACCATTCCCATACTCTTATGGTCACAAGTACATCTTGGCGGCAATCGACTATGTGTCTAAGTAGTTTGAGGTCATTGTTCTTCCTACTAATAACGCAAAGGTAGTGGTAAGCTCTGTAAAAAAACACATCTTCACACGCTTTGGGACTCCAAGGGTGTTGATAAGTGATGGAGGAACTCACTTCTCTAACAAATTATTGAATAATATTTAAGAAAATTATGGAGTTAAGCACAAGGTTGCCACCGCCTATCACCCCCAAATGAGTGGTCAAGTGGAAGCATCAAATAGAGAGGTGAAGCAAATTCTAGAGAAAACCAGTAAATGGAAATAGGAAGGACTGGGCCGGAAAGCTGAACGGTGCATTATGGGCATATCGAACTGCATACAAGACCCCCGTAGGTACTTCTCCATACAGGTTAGTTTATGTAAAGGTGTACCACTTGCCCGTTGAGCTTGAACACAAAACCTATTGGGTGATTGAAAAGCTAAATATGGATATGGACTTAGCCGGTAAGAAGAGGTTGCTACAACTCAATGAGCTTGATGAGTTTCGATTACACGTGTATGAAAATGCCAAATTGTATATAGAAAAGACCAATAGGTATCATGATAAGTGTCGACGCCCCCTTTTTCCCTCCCTCCAAAGAGCGAGAAATCGGGTTTACGACATTTGGAAAGACAACTCTATCCCCGCTTGGGAATTGGGTTTTGGATTTGGAGAGTCGCCACCTAATGATTATAGTGCATTAGGACACTTTAAGAAAGAAATTAAGATGAAAAACCAGAGTTCGGGTAAGGGCTAGAAATTATCTTGAGGGGAAGGTTTTAAGCACCCCTCAAAATCCACTAGTGTGGTTCCCGGAGATGCTAGAATTGTGACTTTAAATACAAACAACAAGTAGACGAGCAAGAATTGCAAATACGAGGAAACTTTCACATAATGGTTTCAAATAAAAAAAAGTACAAAAGGTTTAATGAGTGCTGAAACTTGGGAGAATGTAGTTTTATAATTAAAGGAAAGATAAACGAGTAAAGGGGAAGGGGTCAAATAATTGATGCAAGTGACTTAAAAGAAGTGAAAGAGGCGGAAGTTTAGGGGGAAACAATACTAAAATTCAGACAATTAAAATAAAGATTTTTTCATGATAGGTGCAAAGAGTAAAAGAAGAGGTTAAAGAAACTGAAAACTGGACAGCTTTTAAAATTCTGGAAAAAGTAAAATAATAAAGAGGGAGGGGGTCCTAGGTTTATAAATCACATGGATCATCCACACAACACCGGTACCCAGTTGTACGCATAGTGTTATCGTGTGATCATCATCTCCATGTCTACCCTTTCCCACCCCGTTAAGGTATTTAAAGCGCGGAATAGTATCGTTACTTATTGCATGCTATTACCCGTCCCAATCCTATCAGCCCCGGAGGCAAATGGACTACTAATCCTAAAGGGAGAGGGGTTTGGGGGCTTTTAGAAGTTTTCAAAGGACAAAATGCTAAGGTGTCAATAAAAAAAACACGTAATGCAAACAAAGGGGAAGCAAACAAGCAAACAGGGCTAATATACGCCTCCATAAATCAGATAAAAGTCATAGAGTTTAGCATGTATTACACGTACTGATTTGGTTTTAATTTAAATAAAGCAACGAGCGGACTGGTTCAACGCATATTTTTAGACGAAAAGTCTACATTAGGCTCGCCCGAATGCAGTTGACTAAAACCGATCTGATTGATTAATTAAACCTTTTGTCTGATTGTTGGTTAGAACTAGGCATAATATCTACTGACTTTAGAAATAATGCAAACTGATTATAGAAAAAGGTTACCAGTTTTAACAGAACAATACGAGTTCAGTAGTTGAAGTAGCTTTTATTCAGATTTGAGATTTTCTATAGGCATGCTTTCTATATGTTTACTAATTTTGGACTTTTTCAGACGTTAATAGAAGTCCTGTGAACATGGTATCTATATGTAGCTTTTATAATTAACCTACAGACTGTTTGCCTGATGACGTTTATATGTGCAGAGATGCGGGAGTCTATACGCAGTATTTCTATATGTGAATTTGTAGAACAATTAGATGTTGATCCTATAGGCAGGATATCTATGTGTGAATATGCAGAAAATCAGAAATTAATCCTATAGGCAGGATATCTATGTGTGGAGTTGTAGGAATCAGAAGTGAATCCTATAGGCATGATATCTACATGCTTTATTGCAGAAATTAAGAAGTTAAACCTATAGGCATGATTTCTATGCATGGAGTTGCACAAGTTAGAAGTTAACCCTATAGGCATGATCTCTATGTGTGAATTTGCAGAAATCATAGATAAATCCTTTTAGGCATGATTTCTACCCTTAGTGCATAAAAATATACCCCCTCTCCTTTTCACTTAATCCCCGACTTTTGTACAAGTTATTACAACCCCAAAATAAATAAAACTGGAATTAAAAAAAAATACATCAAGAATCCTCAACTATATACGAGCAGCCTAATTCAAACTTAACGCCTAATAGTATGAGTTTGAGCCAACTCTGAGATCCAGATTTCCAAGCCTTCTCTCATCTAGGGTGTTTTAGAGATCCAAGGGATTTCAGGAACCCCAGGCAGTGTGTACACCCAAGATGTTAATCAGAAATTGAGTTGTGTAGTGTGGAAGGGCCAGCCCTTATGTGTCCAAGTTCAGAGGGAGTTCAAGGATCCCAAGGCAAGGCTCACACAAGAGGGGAAGAACCTAAGTTCTACGAGTGAAGTGCAAGTGCAATGAAAAGTGGGTAGGGAGGGGAAATTGACAAAGCTTAGGGCCCAAAGGGTCCAGTTCATATCCATGGACAATAACTTCAAATATTGCCATGTTTCTGAACCATAACTTAAAGCACATAAGGGGATACAGGGGTTTGGGATTCATAACAAATGAATGACAGAGTGCACACACATAGACAAATATTAATTTACAAGGGAAACATAACATAGTACAGCATGCTAGTGTCATATCTGGACTGCAGAAACATGAGTGGAAGTAGACATGAATGACAAACTGGAGTAATAAAAGAAAGCATGTTGCTGTTGAGGCTTGTAAATTAACTAGGACATACCAATGGAGAAGCAAAGTGCAGAAAAGGTGAAGCAAACAAGAGTCCACAGTCTAGCCTTGGCTTTCAGCCGGCTAGACAAAGCAACAACACAAGTAGTAGTAAAGAAAGAGAGAGTTTTAAGAGTAAGCGTGTATTTTTCTGAACTCGAGTTGTTCATGTAAAGAAAAGAGAATAGGGTATTTGTAGTTTTGAAAACAAGTGAAGAATAAGGTAATAAGTAAAGTTTTAACACAAACATGGAAACAATCACAAGTCAGAATTAATTAACACAAGACTTCCCTTTAATCAAGGGATTATGGTTCAAACGGATACTAACAGGGTCAAGATAAGGAAAGAAAACCAGTTTGTAAGCAGAATGGTTGTTGCCATAAAAGGAGCAGTAAAATCATACAATGGGTGTTTAAGTCCAAAAACAGGACTGTACTTGTTTTTGGAAAGGATTTAGTAAGGCCAAACAAGGAAAGCGAATAAATTAACGCTTGACAGGAGAGTAAAAATCAAAATTTCACGAAAGGAAAAGTTTTGAAATCAATTATGACTTTGAAAAAAAATCAATCACAGAAGGAACTCAGTATATAAATGAATGCACAAGTAATAGACACAAGGAGCCAAGCTATGGCAAAAGAACAACATATAGTAGTAGCTCAAAAGAAAACACTCGAAGCATGATAGTCAGGTTTCAGTGTTTAACAATAGAGAAGAAGATCAGAAGCATGCAAAGAGTTGAGTGAAAACCATACGAGTTGCACAAACAATTTCAAAGAAATCGAATAGTCCCCAAAGAAACTAGGGTTTTCGAAAATCAATCGAGTGTAGAGGAGATAAGCAAATGAAAAAATAAATAGATTCAGAATCTCGGATAAGCCCCCCAAAAATTAGGGCTTTCAGTATGCTAACTAAGGTATAGAAGAAGGGTAAATCAAGCGAATATTAACAAAACAGAAACTCAAACAAAATTCCAAAATTGGGGTTTTCAACATGCTAACTCAGATAAAAATAAGGTAAATCAAACGAATATTACCAAACAGACTAAGAAACTTAAACAAAATCCCAAAAATTAGGGTTTTCAACATGCTAACTCAGATAGAAAACAACATAAACAAAACACCGTAAAACATGTTGAGAATCAGAGAAGCGATTTGAAATAACTTGACATGAAACCTTAGTTGAAGAATAAAGAGCTTTCGAAAGCAAAAATTAAAGAAACTTTTAGAATAATGAATAGAAGGTTCGCACACACATAGATCCGGAGTAGCTCTAAAAATAAATCGAAGGAACCTTAGAGATTAGGGTTTCGTAAGAAACCCAGGTGATGAAAAAGGTTTTGGAAACTATCGATCTGAGTAGGAAAGTCGAAGGTCGAACTCGAATAGCCATGACTGGGCGGACAAAGGTTGAAGATGACCGGAGAACAGTCATCGAGCCAAGGCTTGGTCGAAACCCTTCAAGACCTGGTCATAGGACCTTTAGAAACGAGCACAAAAAATCCATGAGAGGCTAGTATATGCCTCCGATGAGCCTGATAAGCCATAGATTAGGGTTTCAGTGAGAGGCGACGGTTAGGGTTTAAGGTGAGTTGAGAGAGAGTTGAGAGAGGAAGGGATTCAAAGGCGGCGGTCGAGAAAAAAATGAGATAGGGTTTAGGGGCTGTTTGAATTAAAAAGGAAAGGGAAAAGGGGAGCCGTTGATCTTTTAGATCAACGGCTGGTATTGAACGGGTTAAATAGGGACCGGGTTGGGTATGACAGGAAAAAGGTATTGATCGGGTTGCAAATGGTAATTGGGATGGGTATTTTGGGCTCAATTTGTGGTTAATTGGGGATTAAATTGATGCTATATTTGCAATTGAAATGGCTATGTGTTAAATAGCCGAGTTTTCCCCTTTAATTTATATAAAAATAGTTAAAAAATGATTTTAAATAAATTAAAAGCACTTAACTAATTAATAATATATAAAAATTAATCTGAAAATACTGAAAACAATTTTTTAATTGTAAAATGCTATTAATCGTAATATAAGCTATAATTGCAATTGTATGCAATTTAGCTTTAAAAATGCCAAACAAATTCGTAAAATTATGCAAAAATTACCTTAATTATATTTTGGTATAAATGTGAGAATAAAATAAGTTGTTCACCAAAAATAATAATTTTGGGAATAATTATTGGATTTTGTTATATTAAAATAGGCAATCAATTGGTTTAAAAATTATTAAAAATGCCAAAACTCTTGGGTGTGCTTATATATGCACAAATATACTATTTTGGATGTATTTTGAGTATAAAAGTACTTAGGAGAAAACTTGGGTTTCAACAATAACACATCCAACATCACGAGTTTGAACCAGGTCAAGAAGTTCTCTTGTTTAGTTGAGGTTGAAGTTTTTCCCCGATAAGCTAAAGTCTCGATGGTCATGTCCTTTCATTGTGGTAAGTGTGAGGTCTCATGGAGCGGTGTAATTGCATGATACGAGATCAAGTGGTACCTTCTTGGTAAATGGGCAGAGAGTAAAACATTATTGGGCTGGTGACATTGCACGTCATAAGACCTCGGTGGACTTGGACGATGCTTGAAAACGTGTTGAGTTGTGCCGCGACGTTAAATTAGTCGCTTGTTGGGAGGCAACCCAATTTCTAATGCTTCTAACCCTATTTTCTTTTTCTTTTTTTAGAATAGTTTAGATAATTGTAGTTTAGGAGTTGTAGGACTTGTTTAGGCAGGCATAAGCATAAATTGGACATAATAAGTACATAATAGAGTCGGGGTGAAACCTGTGAACTAAATATAAAATATGAGGTGCACTCTGTGAAAAATGGCCTAGCGCGCTGTGTGGGTCGCCATGCCATGCGCCCCGCCAGGACAAAAGGCTCTCCAACAAAAAAACACGAGGCTCTGATAAAATTCACTACCGCACCGCGTAGAGCGCCACACCTCGCGATGCAACAAAGTTAATACATACACACACACACACACACACACATATATATACGGACAGAAACTCATAGACCCATTATTTCCCCCCTCCTCTCATTCTCTCTTACAAATCTCTCCTCTCTAACTCTCTCCAATTTCCCCATTGTTCTTCTTTTCCAATTCTTTCCACACGCGCACCTCTAATTCCCTCTAATCATCTTCAAGGTAAATCTTCCTCTCATCTTTTCTATTTTCTTTTTGTATTTGATTGTAATATTTAAGTAGTTTTAGTTTATTTTGAACAAAACCCTAGGTAGATTTAGTTGTGCAATTTCTTTTAGTTTCTTTGCCTATTATGGCCGAAAATGGGGCTTAACTTTTGGAGTGTTCATTATTCTTATGATTGTGGAAAATTTTTGATGTGTTTTGATGGTGTGGAATTAATTTATGTTGAAGCTTAGTGGGGGTGCCCATGTAGCTGAAAATTAGTGAAGTTTGGTGTAAAATTTGTGCATTTGATGCTATTGTGAAGTTGTGGTGATGTTGTGGTTGTGGTGTAAGGTGTATTTTCTTTGTTTTTATGGTGATTTTAACTCACTTTGAATTGAAATAAGAAGGTATGCCGACAATGTGTTTGTGGAAATATCTTAGTGATATAAAATTATGTAGTATTGCAAATTGAGAAGGGAAGTGCTTTGTGGGATGAGATGCTTGATGATAGTGTGGGGAGGGATGTGATGCTTGATGATAAGTGTCGGGTTTCATGCCATGTTCTTATGCTCTGAAACTTTAACTTGTTAGCCCCAAGTTCTAATTGATTGACCACCCCATGCTCATGTGTTGCTAGATTCCAAATGAGGTGTCCGATTCATGCTATTGTACTTGTGTTGTATTGTAATGTATCCTAATTTTGTTAGCAGCGAATTAGAATAAATTCTTATTTTTTTTCTTTTTCTGATTAATAGTTTAGCTTCTTAATTTTGTCTTTTACACTAGTGTTGTCTGTGGTTCTGTTATTGGAATGTTGTGTTGGTGGTTGAGTGAGTTGTTGATTGCTTGTGGCATGTTTCTAATCGGATAGTCTGAGTCCCCAATATATATTTTACTTGTGAATTTTCCAATGACATAAGTGTGGGGTGGTTACCCCGATTGGTCTTGTTTAGTTTTACGTGTTGCGGCTAATATTTTTTATCTTATGCAAGTACAATGTCTCGCCACACTAGAAAATGCTCTAACACAAGTTCTTCTAAGGTTGCCTCTAGTAAACGTCGAGGAGGTAGGCAAGAACCTCTTCCCACCCCAGTGGAGGAGGAAGAGGAGCACATTGATCCTGATGCGGATGTTGTACTAGAGTGCAAATTTGGTATTTGGGATGTCCCAGCCCATGCTCGACATTGATTCCAAACGTTTGTCCCTGAGGAAAACCCGGAGCATGAGGCTGCTATTGACGATGGAAAGTTGGCCAAAAATATAATGAGATATACAAAAAAATTTGGTCTTTGGGTTTTGACAATCTGTTCGTTCCAGGTGATGCGGTGAACGTGAACCTAGTGAAGGAATTTTATACCAACTGGCAACCTGAGGCCAACCTGGATGTTGTGTATGCAGTGCGGGTACGAGATAACGTGATTCTATTCTCCTCCAAAGTGATCAATCGGATTATGGATTTCACAGAGCATTCCCACAAGCTCTTTCAGAGGTTTCTCCGTCGGCTAGACTATCCGACTATTCTCCGACAGCTATGTGGTGCTGAGTCTTCTATCGCACGGACATGGAATATGAATAAATTGCACAAGGACACGAAGAAGGGAACATTCCAGTGTCCGGCTAGGGTTATTTTTGGGTTAATCAATTCCACATGCCTACCAAAGTGACATTGATGCCCCACAGCGAAAAGTGTGTTTGATCTATGCACTTTTGATAAGGATGCAGTTTGATCTTGAAAACATCATGCTGGAGCACATGGAGAGAGTGCAACTACTTGGGGCCCGCCGCCTATACTACCCGAATATGATCACTTTGTTGTTGGGGGTGCACCATGTAGAGGAGGAATTTCACTATGACCGGACCATCCCAGTGACATATCCTATCAAGGCCTTTGATATCACGACAGTCATAGATCCTCCTACTGCTGCTATTAATTCGGAATAAAGGCTGGTCCTTATTAAGGAGACACTGCAGCTGTTATTTGTTGACTTGCGCCTTCGCGCTGCTCGGGGGGAGGGGGGAGAACGACTTGGTAAAGTTGCAGCAGGATCACCCCTTTTTTGCTGTCACTCAACACTGGTTGGGATTGGCGAAGGGAGGACAGTTGCCATTAGATGAGGATGTAAACTCCGATCCCTCTGATGATGAGGAGTATTTGCGCACATTCAAGGGTGCTGATGATTAGGCCAAGGGCCTCAGGGAGTCACCTTCTCACTCTTCTTTCTACTGTTTTGCATCAGGGATAATGCAATTTCTTAAGTGTGGGGTGCGGTGCTCCTATTTGATTGTATTTGTATTTCTACTTGTTTTCCTATTTGCTAATTGGTTTTGTTTGATTTGATTCTTGCTTTTGTAGACAATATGGTGTAAATTATAACTCTGAATTATACCGGCTTGTAATAGTTAGTAATTAATTGTTTAGTTTTGACTTTTGATGATGATAGATTTCGCCAACTTACTTCTTGAGGGAGTTGAAGTCGAACGAGAAAAAAAATTGAAAATTCAAAAAATGTCTTTTATTTTATTTTATTTTTTTAGGTAGTGTAATAATTCTCCCTTGTTTTTCTTTGTTCCACGGTTCTTTTCCAAGAGTTTTTCTTAAACTAGGTGTAGTTAAATATTTTTATGTTATAGGAATAAAAACTCTTGAGTCACAGTGCTAATTTAAAGCAATTTTCCTTAACTGCATGTGCCTTGATAATGGTAAGTACCTTAGTTGTGACGCCTAGGATCAAGTCTTGACTCTTAAATAAATGCCCTAAATTGTGTAATTGTGACCCTGCCTAACTTCTTTGACTAGAGAGTTAGAAAAGATCCGATCCTAAGTGAGTTATGTGCCAGTGTGAGTGAGGTTTTTGTGATATTCTGTGTATGTCAGTTGATTTCTAGAACTTGCCCCGTGTGTGTGCAAAGCGAAATAATAGTCTTATTCAGTCTAGGAAGTGATATAAGCACTTCTTTGTTGAGACAATTATATGTTGTTTATGACCTACCTAAATAAATGTATCTTTGTTAACCCCTTTGAGAATGTAATCTTGTTTCTTGTCACGACCCTAGTTCACCGACCGTGAACATGTCGTGATGGCACCTAGTCTCCACGACTAGGTAAGCCAAGTATTGCAAAAAAGATATAATTATTTGTGGAAAAACTAATTAAAATTAAACATATGAACAATAACAACTGAGTATAAGACCGTCCAGCCTGTACAATTCTAAGAATATGCAGAAGTCTACAACCAAATCCCAAAACCCGGAAACTCACGGGAAACACAGGCTAATAGAATTCCAATAAGTACTCTATCCTCCAGAATAACTACATCAAAAGTATGATAGGATAACAACTCTACAACTAGAATAAGGAGAAGACTCTTCGGTCTGCGGACGCTGTAGATATACCTCGAAGTCTCCGTATGTCTCCTCGCCTCAAGGATAGTGCGCCTGAGTAGAGGTACCAGTATGATTTGCACATGAAAAACATGCGCAGGAAGGGCATGAGTACACCACAGCGGTACTCAGTAAGTGCCAAGCCTAACCTCGGTTGGGTAGTGATGAGGAAAGGTCAGGGCCCTACTGAGGCAAAAATATAACAGTAGCAATAATTAACAATGTGGAAATCTGACAAAATAATTAAACGCAACAGTGTAGTAAGGCAAATCAACGAAAAAATGATAACTACCAGGATAAAACAGAAACACAGGGTAACCACAACTCAATCTCAAATACCAATGGGGGTCTCCCAGGATACCGTCCTTTAGCCCTCTCCTCAACTGTCCAATGGATCACCCGGGATACCGTCCCGTAGTCTAACTCTCGTACCAGTATCAAAGAATCTCTCGGGATACCGTCCCGTAGTCCAATCATTTAAGTGCAGGAGGATCTCCCGAGATACCATCCCGTAGTCCTAAAATAAAAGTGCAGGGGGATCTCTCAAGATACCGTCCCGTAGTCCCACAATAAAAGTGCAGGGGATCTCCCGGGATACCGTCCCGTAGTCCCAAAATAAAAGTGCAGGGGGATCCCCCGGGATACCATCCCGTTGTCCCAAAATAAAAGTGCAGGGGGATCTCCCGGGATACCATCCCGTAGTCCCAAAATAAAAGTGCAGGGGGATCTCCCGGGATACCGTCCCGTAGTCCCAAAATAAAAGCGCAATCACAGTCAGAAACAGAAAAAAAATGGAGTAACAGATAGGGATAGCCTAACATGCTTCACGTAGTATAATTGAACAACTTAAGCAATTAGGCAATTATGTCAGTTAGACATGCTTTCCTAGTCTAGCACAAGTAATAAGCTTCAAGTAAAACAAGGCAATTAAGAAAGAAAATTAAATATTAACAACTTAAGTAAAACCGGATTTTCATCAATCGGCTCAGGTATGCGCTCGTCACCTCGCGTACAAGGCACTCAAATATCAAGAACAAATCCTAAGGGGAAAGGTCCTCCACACAAAGTTAGACAAGCCACTTACCTCGAACCGGCTCAATATCAATAGAAACCACGCCTTTGCCACGAGTGTCTGACTCAAAATGGCCCAAATCTATTCAATTCAATTACATATCGTAAATAATATTGCAAACAACTGATTCCACTATTGAAATTAAAGCTAGGGCGCGAAAATAGGTAAAATAACCAAAATGCCCCCTCCAGCCAACATCTCGAAATCGAATAATTTTTATACTTTCAGAACCGTCGTACTCTCACGAGTCTAACCATATAAAAATCTCCCAAATCGGAGGTCAAATGCCCCCTCAAAACCCCAAAGTTTGGTCTATGAACTTTTACCCCAAATTACCAAGTTTTTGATCCTAAATTCAAATTCAATTGATGTATTTAGCTATATAATGATGAAATATAATGAAAAGGATCAAAGAAACGTTACCCAATGATTTTCTCTTCAAAACCCACTAAACATTGCCTTCTCCCGTGCTCTTAATCAATTTCCAAACTTATGAAATTAAACCCTCGAAATTTGTATTTCTGTCCAGACATTTCCGTTTCTGCGGACAAGGGACCACTTCTGCGGTCCCGCTTTTTGCGAAAAACCAACTGGTTCTGCGATTCTTCTTAATTAGCCGACCAACCGATTCTGTGGTCCACCCATCGCAGAAGCGAGTTCGCTTCTGCGAAAATTACACCGCTTCTACGGTTTCCAAGCCAACGTCCACTTTTCGCTTCTGCTGCTGCAAAGCCGCTTCTGCGGTTCCCAAGCCGCAGGAGCGAAAACACCAGAAGGCTTGCAACAAATTTCCTTCTAACTTCAAAATTTACCCGTTGAGCATCCGAAACACACCCGAGGCCCCCGGGACCTCAACCAAAAGCATTAATACCACCTAATATCTCATTCAAACTTGTACCAATCCTTAAAACACTTAAAACAGCACTGGAAATCCAATTAAATCAAAGATTCAAGCCTAAGAACTTCAAATTCCAACAAAACATGCTTTCGATAAAAAACCTAACCAAACCTCGTCCGAATGACCTGAAATTTTGCACGCAAGTCCCAAATGACATGACGGAGCTACAACAACTTCAGAAATTCAAATCCGAACCTCAGATCAAAAACTCATTATCGGACCGGAAACTTCAAAAATTCAAACTTCGGCATTTCAAACCTAAATGAGCTACGAACCTCCAAAATACATTCTGAACACGCTCCCAACCCCGAAATCACTTAACGGAGCTAACGGAGCCATCAGATTTCCATTCCGAGGTCGTCTTCACACTGTTCCGAATACGGACCATTTTTCAACTCTTAAGCTCTTATTTAGGGACTAAGTGTCCCAAACACTCCGAATCCTAACACCGAATGTCTCGGCAAACCAAAATAGCAGAATGAACTTAGGGGAAGCAGTTAAGGGGGGATCGGGGCGTAAATTCGGAAAATGACCGATCGGGTCGTTACATCCTCCTAAGCTTAAACATTCATTCGTCCTCGAACGAGCATAGAGAACATACCTGAAGTAGCAAAAAGATGAGGGTACTGGCCGCGCATATCCTGCTCGGTCTCTCAAGTCGCCTCCTATACCGGATGACCCTGCCACTGGACCTTCACTGAACCAATGTTCTTTGACCTCAACTTCCTAATCTGCCTGTCCAAAATGGCCACTGGCTCCTCAATATAGGATAGATCCTTGTCCAACTGGACTGAACTGAAATCCAACACGTGCGTCGGATCACCGTGATATCTCCGGAGCATCGAAACATGATATATCGGATGAACTCCGGCTAGGCTGGGAGGTAAGGCAAGCTCATAAGCAACCTCCCCAACTCACCTCAAGATCTCAAAAGGCCCGATAAACCTCGAACTCAACTTCCCTTTCTTTCCAAACCTCATGACGCCTTTCATGGGCGAGACCCGAAGCAGAACCCGCTCACCTACCATATATGCAACATCACGAACCTTCTTGTCCGCGTAACTCTTCTGTCTGGACTGGGCTGCACAGAGTCTATCTTGAATCACCTTAACCTTCTCTATTGCATCCTGAACCATCTCTGTGCCCAATAGCCTGGCCTCACCCGGCTCAAACCAACCTACCGGAGATCTATACCTCCTACCATATAAGGCCTTATACGGCGCCTTCTGAATGTTGGACTGATAACTGTTGTAATAAGCAAACTCCGCCAGTGGCAGGAAATGATCCCATGACCCTCTAAACTCAATCACGCACGCACGGAGCATATCCTCCAAAATCTAAATAGTGCTCTCGGACTGTCCGTCCTGGGGTGAAATGCCGTGCTCAACTCCACCCGAGTGCCTAACTCCTGCTGCACGACTCTCCAGAACCGCGATGTAAACTGAGTACCTCTGTCTGAGATGATAGAAACTGGAATACCATGCAAACGGACGATCTCCCTGATATAAATCTCCGCCAACCGCTCCGACGAATAAGTGGTACACACAGGTATGAAATGAGCAGACTTGGTCAGCCGGTCCATAATGACCCAAATAGAATCAAACTTCTTTACGGTCCATGGGAGTCCAGATACAAAGTCCATGGTGATACGCTCCCACTTCCACTCTAGGATCTCAATCTGCTGAAGTAACCCACTCGGACGTTGGTGCTCATACTTCACCTGCTGGCAGTTGAGGCTTCTAGACACATAGTCAACTATATCCTTCTTCATCCGCCTCCACCAGTAGTGCTGCCTCAAGTCCTGATACATCTTTGCGACACTCGGATGGATGGAATACCACGAGCTATGGGCCTCTGCTACAATCAACTCTCGAAGATCATCGACATTGGGCACACAAATCCGGCCCTGCATCCTCAATACCCCATCATCCCTGATGGTCACATCCCTGGCATCACCATGCCAAACTCTATCCTGAAGAACAAGCAAGTGAGGATCATCATACTGCCGCTCCCTGATATGATCAAATAGGGAAGACCGAGAAACCACACAAGCAAGAACCCGACTGGGCTCCGAAAGGTCCAATCTCATGAACTGGCTGGCTAAGGCCTGAACATCCATCGCCATAGGTCTCTCTGAGGCTGGTAGATATTCCAAACTACCCAAACTCTCCGCCCGACGACTCAAGGCATCGGCAATCGCATTGGCCTTGCCCGGATGATAAAGAATAGTAATATCATAATCTTTTAACAACTCTAACCACCTCCTCTGACGCATATTCAGGTCCTTCTGCTTATGCAAGTGCTGCAAACTCTGATGGTCAGTATAGATCTCACAAGACACCCCGTACAAATAATGATGCCAAATCTTCAAGGCATGAACAATAACAGCTAACTCAAGATCGTGGACATGGTAGTTCTTTTCATGTACCTTCAACTGTCTGGAAGCGTAGGCAATCATCCTACCGTCCTGCATCAACATCGCTCCAAGTCCAACCCGTGAGGCATCATAATAAACTGTATAGGACCCCAAACCGGTAGGCAGCATCAAGATTGGGGCTGAATTCAAAGCCGTCTTGAGCTTTTGGAAGCTCGCCTCACACTTCTCTGTCTACTGAAATGGGGCACCCTTCTGAGTCAATCTAGTCATAGGGGTCGCAATCGATGAAAATCCCTCCACAAAGCGACGGTAATAACCCGCCAAGTCGAGGAAACTACAAATCTCTGTAGCTGAGGAGGGCCAGGGCCAACTCTTCACGGCCTCCACCTTCCTCGGATCCTCTCGAATGACCTCACTCGATACCACGTGGCCTAGGAATGCCACCGAACTCATCCAGAACTCACATTTTGAGAACTTTGCATAAAGTTTCTTCTGTCTCAGAGTCTGAAGCACTATCTTCAGGTGCTGCTCATGATCTTCCTGACTCCGGGAATATACCAGAATATCATCAATAAAAACAATCACGAATGAGTCAAGATATGGCCTGAATACACTGTGCATCAAATGCATAAAAGCTGCCGGGGTATTAGTCAGCCCAAAAGACATAACAAGGAACTCGTAATGACCATACCGAGTCCTAAAAGTCGTCTTCGGGATATCAGGATCCCAAATTTTCAACTGATGATAACCTGAGCACAAATCAATCTTGGAAAATACCTGTGCGCCCTGAAGCTGGTCAAACAGATCATCAATATGAGGTAAAAGATATCGGTTCTTCACTGTAACTTTGTTCAACTAGCGATAATCAATGCACATACGCATAGAACCATCCTTCTTCTTCACAAACAAGACAGGAGCACCCCACGGCGAAACACTGGGCCAAATGAAACCCTTACCCAGCAATTCCTGCAATTGCTCCTTCAACTCCTTCAACTCAGGAGGAGCCATGCGATACGGAGGAATAGAAATGGACTAAGTGCCCGGCAATAGATCAATGCCAAAATCGATATCTCTATCGGGCAGCATGCCCGGAAGATTAGTTGGAAATATATCGGGGAAATCCCGTACCACTGGGACTGAATCAACAGAAGGGGTGTCAACACTGACATCTCTCACATAAGCTAAATACGCGGCACACCCCTTCTCAACCATACGTTGAGCTTTAAGGAAAGAGATAACTCTGCTGGGAGTATGATCTAAAGTACCACTCTACTTAATATGTGGAACACCTGACATAGCCAGCGTCACGGTCTTAGCATGACAATCAAGAATAGCATGATGGGGCGACAACCAGTCCATGCCCAGAATAATATCAAAGTCAACCATACCTAGTAATAATAGATATGCCCTGGTCTCAAAACCACGAATAGTAACCAGACATGACCGATAAACGCGGTCCACAACAAGAGAATCTCCACAGGATTAGAAACATAAACGTGGGCACTCAAAGAATCCCAAGGCAGACCCAAATGTGAGGCAAAATAAGAGGATACATATGAATAAGTAGAGCCTGGATCGAATGGAACCGATGCTTCTCTGTGACAAACCAGAATAATACCTGCGATGATAGAATTCGAGGCAACCACCTCAGTACAAGTGGGAATTCAATAATATCTGGACTGACCCCTCTTACGAGGACGACCCCTATCTCCCCGGCATCTACCCCTAGCTGGCTGGGCAGGTGGGGCAGTAGTGGGAGCTGGAACCATAGCTTGAGAGCTCTGAGAAGTACGCTGTGGCTGAGCAGTCTGTGAAGATGCACCCCTACCAAGTCTGGGCAGTCCCTAACCACGTGATGTGTATCGCCACACTCGAAACAAGCTCTAGGAGGACGTGGTGGCTGTGACTGACTGGAGCTAGGTCTGCTGGACTAACCTCGGGAAGCCCCTCGCGCAGGGGGCGCGCTAGAAACTGGAGGCGCGTAATAAGGCTCTTGAGGTGCAAGCGGAATTGAAGTACTGCCGACTGCTAGCAAAGCTGAATGTACAGGGCGACCAGAATAACCCCTACCATAACGACCTGCTGATGGGGTGCTGGCACCAGAGTAGTGACCCGACTCTTGAGACCTCTTGGCCTTCCTCTCCCCTCGCTCCCTGGCGAGCATACCCTCAATCCTCTTAGCAATGCTCACTACCTTCTGGTAAGGAATATCCATATCCAACTCTCGAACTCTCTCTCGAACTGTGGCAACCAAGGCCGGTGCATGTCTAGCCAACCTGGTATAACAGATGGCATACTCTGAAACTGTCATAGCACCCTGGCACAAGTGCTCAAACTCCGCGCGCCATGAATCCCTGAGGCTTTGGGGAACAAACTCTCTCATGAACATGTCTGAGAACTAGGTCCAAGTCACTGAAGAAGCCTCGACTGGACTGTCCAACTCATAAGTACGCCACCAATCGTAGGCGGCTCCCCGAAGCTGAAAGGCAGTGAAAGAAACCCTACTAGACTCCGCTATGCCCATAGTGCGAAGAATGCGATGACACTCCTCCAAGAATCCCAAATCGTCATCTGATGCTAGGCCACTAAACACTGGGGATCATATTTCTTGAACCTCTCTAGCCTACGTTGCTCGTCTTCGGAGACAGCTGACCCTCCCCGGGCTGTGCTAGTGCTGCAAGCGGTACAGGAATAACCTCTGGGACCTGCTCCGTCGGCACTCTCTGCTCAAGAGTGAGGGCTGCGAGAGTCTGGGCCCCTTCCCCGGCCTGGGATGTGGCTGCAGCGAGGGGAAACAACCTCGCCTGATCCAAGGTAGTGTACATGCTCATGAACTGAGCCAGAGTCTCCTGGAGCGCTGGAGTAGTAGTAGTTGTACTAGGTGACTAGGCTCCAACTGGATCTGCTGGTGGTACCTCAGCGGCAGCTCGCGCGGGTGCTGTGGCTGTACCTCGTGCGCGTCCTTGACCTCTACCCCTGCCTCGGCCTCTGAAGGCGGCAGCTGGGGGCGTGGGTGCTTGGTCCTCTCGTGTAGCACATGTCCTCGCCATCTGTGAGAGAATAGAAGATAAAATTTTAGAATTGATGTCAAAATATCGCACGGCAAGGAATTCAAAAGAAATGAAGATCTTTCCTAAACAGTTACAGAGCCTCTCATAGATAAATATAGACGTCTCTGTACCGATCAGTGAGACTCTAATCAACCGGCCTGTGTTCCGTGACTCCTATGAACCTAGAGCTCTGATACCAACTTGTCAAGACCCTAGTTCACCGATCGTGAACATGTCGTGATGGCACCTAGTCTCCACGACCAGGTAAGCCAAGTATTGCAGAAAAGATATAATTATTTGTGGAAAAACCAATAAAAACTGAACATATGAATAATAACAACTGAGTATAAGACCATCCGGCCTGTACAACTCTAAGACTGTACAACTCTAAGAATATGCGAAAGTCTACAACCAAATCCCAAAACCTGGAAACTCACGGGAAACAAAGGCTAATAGAATTCCAATAAGTACTCTAACCTCCAGAATAACTACATCAAAAGTATGATAGGATAAATGTTAGAATAAGAAGAAGACTCTTCGGTCTACGAACGCTGCAGATATACCTCAAAGTCTCCGTACGTCTCCTCACCTCAAGGATAGTGCGCCTGAGTAGAGGTACCTGTATGATCTGCACATAAAAAACATGCGCAGGAAGGGCATGAGTACACCACAGCGGTACTCAGTAAGTGCCAAGCCTAACCTCGGTTGGGTAGTGACGAGGAAAGGTCAGGGCCCTACTGAGGCAAAAATATAATAGTAGCAATAATTAACAATGTGGAAATCTGACAAAATAATTAAACACAGCAGCGTAGTAAGGCAAATCAACGAAACAATGATAACTACCAGGATAAAGCAGAAACACAGGGTAACCACAACTCAATCTCAAATACCAATGGGGGTCAAGCAGAAACACAGGGTAACCACAACTCAATCTCAAATACCAATGGGGGTCTCCCAGGATACCGTCCTGTAGCCCTCTCCTCAACTGTCCAATGGATCACCCGGGATACCGTCCCGTAGTCTAACTCTCATACCAGTATCAAAGAATCTCCCGGGATACCGTCCCGTAGTCCCAAAATAAAAGTGCAATCATTTAAGTGCAGGGGGGTCTCCCGGGATACCGTCCCGTAGTCCCAAAATAAAAGTGCAGGGGGATCTTCCGGAATACCGTCCCGTAGTCCCAAAATAAAAGTGCAGGGGGATATCCCGGGATACCGTCCCGTAGTCCCAAAATAAAAATGCAGGGGGATCTCCCGGGATACCGTCCCGTAGTCCCAAAATAAAAGTGCAGGGGATCTCCCGGGATACCGTCCCGTAGTCCTTAAATAAAAGTGCAGGGGGATCTCCCGGGATACCGTCCCGTAGTCCCAAAATAAAAGCGCAATCATAGCCAAAAAAAAGGAGTAGCAGATAGGCTAGCCTAGCATGCTTCATGTAGTACAATTGAAAAACTTAAGCAATTAGGCAATTATGTGAGTTAGACATGCTTTCCTAGTCTAGCACAAGTAATAAGCTTCAAGTAAAACAAGGCAATTAAGAAAGAAAATTAAATATTAACTACTTAAGTAAAACCGGATTTTCATCAATCGGCTCAAGCACGCGCTCGTCACCTCGCGTACAAGGCACTCAAATATCAAGAACAAATCCTAAGGGGAAAAGTCCCCCACACAAAGTTAGATAAGCCCCTTACCTCGAACCGGCTTAATATCAATAGAAACCATGCCTTTGCCACGAGTGTCCGACTCCAAATGGCCCAAATCTATTCAATTCAATTACATACCGTAAATAATATTGCAAACAACTGATTCCACTATTTAAATTAAAGCTAGGGCGCGAAAATAGGTAAAATAACCAAAATTCCCCTCCATCCAACGTCTCGGCATCGAATAATTTTTACATTTTCAGAACCCTCGTACTCTCACAAGTCTAACCATATAAAAATCTCCCAAATCGGAGGTCAAATGCCCCCTCAAAACCCCAAAGTTTGGTCTATGAACCTTTACCCCAAATTACCAAGTTTTTGATCCTAAATTCAAATTCGAATGATGTATTTAGCTATATAATAATGAAATATAATGAAAAGGGATAAAAAAAAACGTTACCCAATGATTTTCTCTTCAAAACCCACTAAAAATTGCCTTCTCTCGTGCTCTCAATCAATTTCCAAACTTATGAAATTAAACCCTCGAAATTTGTATTTCTTTCCAGATATTTCCACTTCTGCGGTCAAGGGACCGATTCTGCGATCCCGCTTTTGCGGAAAACCAACCGCTTCTGTGGTTCTTCTTAATTAGCCGACCAACCGCTTCTGCGGTCCACCCACCGCAGAAGCGAGTTCGCTTCTGCGAAAATTACACCGCTTCTGCGGTTTCCAAGCCAACGTCCACTTTCAACTTCTGTGGCTGCCAAGCCACTTCTGCGGCGCTGCTTCTGCGGTTCCGAAGCCGCAGGAGCGAAAACACCAGAAGGCCTGCTGCAAATTTCCTTCTAACTTCATAATTTACCCGTTGAGCATCCGAAACACACCCGAGGCCCCTGGGACCTCAACCAAAAGCACCAATACCACCTAATACCTCATTCAAATTTCTAACAATCATTAAAACACCTAAAACAACACCGGAAATTCAATTAAATCAAAGATTCAAGCCTAAAAATTTCAAATTCCAACAAAATACGCTTTCGATAAAAAACGTAATTAAACCTCGTCCGAATGACCTGAAATTTTGCACTCACGTCCCAAATGACATGATGGAGCTACAGCAACTTCCGGAATTCAAATCTGACCCTCGAATCAAAAACTCACTATCGGACCGGAAACTTTAAAAATTCAAACTTCGGCATTTCAAGCCTAAATGAGCTACGAACCTCTAAAATACATTCTGAACACGCTCCCAACCCCTAAATCACCTAACAGAGCAAATGAAACCATCGAATTTCCATTCCGAGGTCATCTTCACACTGTTCTGAATACATATCATTTTTCAACTCTTAAGCTCACATTTAGGGACTAAGTATCCCAAACACTCCGAATCCTAACACCGAACGTCCCGGCAAAACAAATAGTAGAATGAACTTAGGTGAAGCAGTTGGGGATTGGGGCGTAAATTCCAAAAACGACCGGCCGAGTCGTTACATTTATTTGGCAACAATATTACAAGCCTTACCCATTTGTTTGAGTTTATTATCTGTTTGAACCTTTATCTCTCGTGAGCACTTAAAACTGTTATAAGTTTGTAAAAGCTAAGTGGAAGTATGGTTGGGTTTTTGAGTGGAACTATAGAAAAAGGAGAAAGGTGCAATGTTTGAAAATTTGTGAGCCATTGGTAGAAAATTAAAAAAAAAGGAGAGAGTTTGATTGAAAAGATCTGCCTCTTGGCTTATGTATAGATATTGATTCATTCACACAACAATTTGCTAAAAAGAGAAAAAAAGTAAACTTTTGCCAAGTGGTATTTCTTATCTTGTTTGTGCTTAAAAATATTGGGAGCTTGATGCTATTATGTATAAAGTTCGGGTTTTGGTTCAATGTAAGAGTGGAGTTTGAATTGTTAAATTGTATATGTGTCACACCTTTTTTTTCTACCACAGGAAATGGTATAGGGGAATTTTTCCAGTCAAAGTGACAATAAGCGAAATGAGATTATTTATTTAAGTCAAAGTCTCCATTTAGGATAATTTATGATGTCCCAAGCCACCTGTGTAAAATCCTGAATCGAGGAAATTTGACTCTATTTTACAGTCCACGAAACACAGAAATCCGGGTAAGAAATTTTATTAATTCGGGAGAAGGTGTTAGACATTCCCGAGTTCCGTGATTTTAGCACGCTCGCTCAAATATTATTAATTGGCCTGATTATCTAATTAATTGTACATTTTAAACCTACGTGCATTTTTTACCTTTAAACCGCTTTTATTTATTCATGGAATTATTCTGAAACAAGTTACGATTGTCGTATACTTGTTTGTTTAATACACATTGCGGACCGTGTTACCGGAATCGTACCCACGATTTAGAACATGTTTAAATTATTAAAATTATTAGTTCTTATGGCCGGATCACATAAATATACCCCGGATTTGGAAAATTATGTATCACGACTACGTCACGGGAACCGTACCCGTAGCCATAATAATTTATTATAAATGCGCCTAAAGCAAACTACGAATGTTTAAAGTATTTTCTACACTAGTTATGAATGCTCTAAGTCTTTTCCATACTTGTTTTGGTAATTTGAGGGCGATAGATGATGGGATTTATTTGCGAATGACACACCTCAATTTACTTCAAAGGATTTGTACTCAAATTAAAGAGAACTATGGGTATTCATATTTAAAACTGATTTGAAATTAGGTATAGCTACTGATTGTAAAATAGACATCAAATAATAAGCCCTCAATTAATTTAGAAGGACTGGGCCACTGGTAGGCCCAGAAAGGTTTTAAAGAGATAAAGAGGGGCTGGGCTCGAAATTGAGTCCATAAACGAGAACAAAAGAAAAACGTCCCCAGCAATTTTAATTGGGCCACTAACAGGCCCAGTTTTATTACACTAAACAAAAAACTCAATAAATGAGACTGTTAAAAGTAATTGGGCTCAGAGTTGAGCCCAAGAACGGAAAACTAACATCGATCATACATCCCAGGTTGGAATTCAATCGGGCTGCCTCATCTAGGCCACTGTCAAGCCCAATTGAGACTCAAACTCTTCTGAATCAAATGTGATCCAACGACATTTAAAACTCCAGCAAAATTAAAAGCTAATCAAATATAACATAAGTTCAATTATTAATATGCTGCAAACAATAACCATAAGAGACTACACCTAAAACCCATTCAGGAATCACCCTAAATTTAAATACATAATTGGTGTAACAAAATTAGAATTTGAGATAAATTTATTGAACGTTCAGCAACCACATAGCATGAACTATTGATCAACAAACTCATGAACAAAAACTACAATTATGAAATGATAAATAAACTTAACCTGAAACTATCAAATAACTACATTATGGACTACAATTGAAATTCTAGGCAATAATCTTTCATAAGGCTGCCATCTTTTTCCATATATGAGTAGAAATCTGTTTCAGCTTTGAGCTCACATAGGTCTAACCATGTTGAAATCAGATCCATCAAGAGCATGGCTACACACATGTTGACCATTGAATTATCACACAAAACTCAACCCTCAAAATAAGAGTATTAGGCAAGAATTAACAAATAAAATAATGATTATTCAAATCCAGCAGATAACAAATACTGCACTTAAAACACAAGAAAACATATTTTTATAGCATAAGAAATATTAAATTAACAGAAATATACATGGTCAGGAAAACTCAAACGTTATTGCACTTATGAAGATGAATGGAATCATAACAACCTATCATTCAAACAATATTTCTAGTATTTGTGTTAAATCAGATTTACAGAGGTTTTATCACAAGGCCATGGTGTGTACCTTGATGTTTGAAAATTGCTCCAAAAGTACTATACAGATGCAAGTAAATCAACAGCCAAGGGATGGATTTTCAGCAAGAGATCAGTAACAGCAAGAAACAGTCTACACAGCCTCAAACTTAATCCATTTTTCAACTTGTGGAAACCAGAAATCCCAAAGAATTTCTTCAAATTTTAGCTTAAAATAGAGGAAAAGAGGATCAGCTCTAATGAAATGGTGTTGAACTTTTTAAGAGGGTTTTAGGGTTCCCAAATTAGTGAAGAAGGGTTCTATATATAGCTATAAAGAGTGCCATGTGCTGAAAAGGATAAGCGAATTATTCCCTTTCAACCACAAAGCATCTTTTAACAGAATTTGGACGGCTAGTTGTCCCTCATTGGCCTCAGCATTTTGTGCTAACCAAATGAGGCCAGCTGCCCTTTATTCTAGAATCTTTCCATATGGTCTTATCCTATTTCAATACTTACCCACCCTTCAAACAAACCCCTTAAGTTTCCGTTATTTTTCAATTAACCCCTTACAATTTCAGTTGATACCAAACAATGCCAAACCAGAATTGAAGCCAAAACTAACAATAGGCTCATAATCATACTCGAAACTGAATTACAACTAATTAATTATTTAGGCAAAATAAACTATCACATAATTTCAAATACAGCAAACAACTAACTACTAGAATAGTCAACAAAATTTTAATTATTAATCTAAGCATGCTTTACTTAACAAAAATTGATAATTAATAAACTAGAACAAAATTAATTAGATTGACAAGAAGATTGAAATGAATTCAAACGAAAATAAGTAATCTAACAGGCTAAGGAAAGTATGAAACTACGAAAACCACACTGATTCAAACAAGAAGGATAAAGAAGACAATGATGACTCTAGAACAAGAATAGGCAAATTAATGATCCCTATAAAAGAACTACTGACTCGAACATGAAGGAAACAATGGTGAAATCAAATTGGTACTTAAAGAAAAAGAGAAAGGTGAGATTTTACCTTGTTTAACTCAGGAAAAAGGTAATGATAAGGACTTGAATGGAACCGATGAATTATGGCTGGAATCTGATGAACTTGTCTAAATCCGATATTCTCGGAATGACTTAAAACTATCATCAATCAATTTCTCTTGTTGAGAGAAATCTATCAACGTAATATTTAGGTCAAAACAAGTCGGAATTAAAAAAATATCAGAAAAATAAAAGGAAATTAGGGTTTGCTTTTTTTTTTTTGTGGGTTTCAGATTCGAAATTGGGTGGATTTGGCTGGGATTTAGGGAAAAATATTGATGGATTTGGAAAGAAATGGGGTGATGATTGCATGGTTAAATTTTGGGGTGATTTGGAGAAGGGTCGCCGCCATAAGGCAATTTCTGGCAGCGGCGTGAGGCGGAAGTGAGAGAGTCAAGTGGAGGGGAAAATGAGTTTGTTCTCTAGGGTTTAGGGGTTGTTTGGAAAGTTAAATGGGGATGAGAAGCTTAGTTCCCAGCCATTAGATCATTGAAGATCAGCGACTGGGATTTAACTGGGCAAAACAATGTTGTTCGGGCGTTACTGAAGGGTTGGACCGGGTAAGGGAAAACAGGGCTGGGCGGAATTGGATCAAGAAAAGGGAATTAAATTTGGGCTAATTAACAAATTATCCCAATATAACAAGGCCAAGCATTTTCCTATTTTCTTTTATTTGTTCTTTTTAAATTAATTAAAAACCTAATTGAGTCATAAATTAAGCTAATTATCTAATTATAATATTTACAAAATTAATTGATAATAAATTAAAGAAAATAAAATGACTAAATTAGCATTAAAGGCTAAAATATAAAATGAAAGATATTTTTTGTGATTTTATTTTAATAAATTAATTAATTAACTAATTAATCCTAAAATATGAATATAAAATCTAAATGCAATACATAATACTTTTTGATATTTTTTTATGATTTTAACAGAACTAGACGTACACAACTATGCAAACAATTAACAAAATTCTACAAAAATCCTATAAAATTACAAACAATGTGGGAAAAATCTATTTTTTTAATTTGTAGGAGTATTTTACATAGAGAAAAAATTAAGTGCTTACAATATGTACCAAAGTGCTCGGGGAGGGGTAACGACTATGTCTATATGTATCCTACCCGTCCCGAAGCCTATATTACAACCAATTAAGGTCCTACTTGATCGTTGATTGAATGAGCTCAATTAGTAGAGTATTACACTATGCGCAAGCCTATGGTACGTCGTCTACTGCAGATGAATTTTGATTCTGAGAGTGAATTAATTCTTTTGATATGGAGTTCCTGATTATTCTTGAATGATATTATGTGTGAAGCTACTCTTTATTTTTTGTGTGAGGGTACATGATATGCGAATGTAAGGTAACATCTTTGACCTCTATATTAGAGTAAGTGACCATGTTATGAAAAATGCATGGTAATTTTGAGTCGAGTCTTGAGGTTTGGATATTATAATATGGTGCTTAGCCTATTTTAAATATTCTTGACATGGTGTGTTAGGGAGGTTTTCTGATGAAAAGGTCTTCTTTATGTGAAGTGTAGTATAATTTCTCAAAGACGAACAATGGTCTAAGTATGACGTGTTGATGGTAGGCTACAAACTCGTGTTTTAGCCGTAGTATTGCACTCCAATTATTGCATTTTACGTATGTTTAAGCTTAAATGATAGTGAATCACACTTAATATGTGTTTTATGCCTTGCAATAAGTGATTCCGAGCTAAAAAGTTAATTCGGAGCTGAATTAATCAATTTGGAGCTTTGAAGTCTAAGTAAAATCCTAATAAGTTAAATTGAGATCGTGTTCGAAGGTCGTGTACCATATTTGGATGTCCAAACAGGATGAAACAGTTTTATTTTGAGAAAATAACAGTGTCGCACCGCATAGGGCGCCGCGGGGTGCGACGCGTCAGTGTAAAACGTGCCTGACAGGAAAAGTTACATGCCCTTTGATAATCTCCATAAGCGCGCTGCGGGCTGCGGCGCGGTTGTACAAAAATCGCAGAGTAGTTTCCTACTTCGGCTTGGAAAGGGTAGCGTCGTCCGAGTTTATTTCTACAAGGTATAAATACACCTGATCATAGGCTAAAAACTTATGTTTTAGTTATTATAAAAACACTATAAGTATTGCATTTCACAATGATTTGAGCTTAAATGATTGTGAGTTGTACTAAATTCATGATTTATGCCTTGCAGGAAGAGTTTCCAACTTAAGAATTAATTCGGAATGAATTTGAGTAATTTGAGGCTTTGAAGTCTGAGTAAAAGCTAAATAAATCAAGTTGGAATCGTGTTCGGGGGTCACAACGCAAGTCCGGAGAACAAAACAATGAGTTGAGTAGGCATACGACACATTGTCTAGTAAAATACCCATAACTTTTTGCTCAGAACTTCGTTTCGGCTCCATAATATATTGATGGATAGTTATTTAAAAGGGCTACAAATTTTATGTTCTGTATTTTACCGAATTCCCAGACGCGCGAAGTATAAACTTCGCACGAAAGTTCGCGCGTTTCTTCGCGCGTTCTGGAAAACTTTCTACCTTGATCGCGCGATACTTCGCGCGTTTCTGTCTGGGAAATGTATTATTGAGGGGTAAAATGAGAAAACTGAAGGGATCCACTCAACTTACTTAAAGTAAACTTCCATTATTGAAGGGAGATCATATTTTTAGGGAGAAAAAAGCCATAGAAGAAGGAGGAGCTTCATCTTGGAGCTAAGAGAAGAGAAGAAGAACAACATCTTGGAGCAAGGATTCAAAGAGTTCTTCTAAACTTTCTTCTAGTTCTTTGTTTATATTGTGTTTAAGACTTTTATTATTGATTTTTGTATGAATATGAGTAGCTAAAAACCCAAGTATTGTGGGGTCATGGATATTAGATGATCTTGTTGTTTGAAGTTTAGATTGAAGATCTTGAATTTATCGTTGTGGGTTGTTTATTTGATTCTGCTCTTAATTATTTTACTGCGTAGCTAACAGTGAAATATTATTTACGAATCTTGAGTTAAACTTGACAAAGGAAATTCTTGGTTGCATATAGAATCAAATAGAACAAGTTTTGAATCCCGGGCATCGGGTGAAGAATTCGCAATTAAGATAGACATATACTTAATTGCCTTGTTTGGTTGAAGAATAGGAGTTGTAAATGCATTCTTGTTAGTATTAATACCATAGACATATAGGTATTAAGTTAACTTGAATAGGTGCATAAGAACTCGACAGATACTTAAGAGTATTATTAATCCTATAACCAATAATCTGGATAAATCAATAAATCAATCTTAAGCTAAGATAGTAGCATGATCTCTAGCAAGTCCATGACCCTGAAATATCCTTATCTAAATTATTATCAAAATATTGTGTAATTATTGTAGTAATTTTGTGTTGAATTATTGTTTAATTATCAAGTAGTTGTAGATTGGTTCTATATATATTTTGTGACAATTTAGCTTGAATTGATAATTGTTTGAGTCTAAGTCAGTTGAGAAGTTGATCACAATTCCTCGTGGGAAAGATACTTTACTTACTACTATATTACTTGTCGATCGCGTACACTTGCGTGAGTGTTTTGGTCGCAACAAGTTTTTTGGCGCGGTTGTACAAAAATGCAGAGTAGTTTCCTACTTCGGATTGGAAAGGGTAGCGTCGTCCGAGTTTATTTCTACATGGTATAAATACACCAAAAACATACTTTTGAGGGGAGGACGGAAATTTGGGAGGAAAACAAAAGTACAGATCACTCGGGAGCACGGAGATCAATTCTTCAATTCTTTTTCTAGTATTCTGATATTATGTTTGAAAATATTACTTTTGATGATTATATGAACATGAGCGGCGAAGAACCCTATTATTCTGGGGTCATGGGTGTTATACGAATGTGATTTTTGAAGTTTAATTTGATGAGTTTGAGTTTATCATATTTGGCTGTTTATTTAATTCTGTTTTTAATTATTTTGCTAAGTAGTTAGCGGTGAAATACGATCTACGAATCTAGAGTTGAACTCGAAAGTGGGAATTCTAGATCGCATATAGAATTAAATAGAGCAAGTTCTTGAACCCGGGCATTGAGAAACGGCTTCGCAATCAGGATAGAAATATATCTAATTGCCTTGCTTGGTTGAAATACAGGAAGTATAAATACATTCTTCTTAATCTTAATTCCATAGACATATAGGTATTAAGTTATCTTGAATAAGTGAGAAAGAATTCGATAGATTCTTATGAGTAATATCAACCCTGTCAATCAACAATTCAGATAAACCAATTAGTCATTTTTATTCTAGAACGCAACATGATTGTTAGCTAGCCTATGACCCTGGAATATCCTCTCCTACTGAGTGTTATCCGAAATTGCTTAAGTGTTGTAGTTAATTTCTAGTTATTTCATTTCTTGATAGTTTCTAGGTAGCAAATTAGTCAATTACATTTTTAGTGAGAAATCTCTTAAATCGATAAGTTGTTTGAGTTTGAATCAGTCAAAAGTTAATCATAATTCTTCGTGGGAACGATACTCTACCCACAACTCTATTATTTGACGATCACGTATACTTGCATGACTGTGTTTGACCGCAACAATATGCCCGGGAGAGAAGAACTTAGCAATAAATTTTTCTGCCAACTCATCCCATGTACGAGTGACATGTTTCGCTAATCCTTCCAACCAATCTAAAACTTTTCCCCGTAGAGATAAGGGAAAAAACCTTAGCCTCAATGCATCCTCGGAGGCATTTGTTTGTTTGCTCCCCCAACAAGTGTCCATAAACCCCTTCAAATATTTGTACACATTGTGACTCGGAGCACCGGTGAAGAAATCTCTTTGCTCTAGAAAAGTGAACATCACATTTGTGAGATGAAGGTTGTCCGCCCTAATATGGGGAGCGACTATTGCATTAGCATACCTTTCATTGGGTAACACCCAGTGTGGAGCCGCTCGTAGTGGTGGTCGGGGTGGAGCAGGAACACTGAACATTGTCATGAGGCGCTCGGCCTCTTCTATTGGCTTGAGGTTCGGGCGGAACCTTATCAACTTGCTCATCCTCGACGTCTATGTCCCCCAAAGGCATATTTCTGAGTTTATTGTTTGCCGCCATAATTGTACCTAAAATTGTTCCACACAAGTTAGTAACAACGAAAGGAAAAGATGATATTCCAAAAACAAACCCAAATATAGAGCTAACACCGTTTCCACTCCTGGCAATGACACCAAAAATTGATCACGTTCACAGTACATATCAATAAAGATATTAAACACTTGTATGCAATAATAAATACCCAACTAGGAGTTGGGGTCGAATATACTGGAGTTATGATGGGAGTTAGGGGTATATATTTGAATCACGCAAATGTGTTATCTAGATTGCACTTCAACAACAAGGTTTTGTTTTCTATTCTACTGTTGCTCTAATGTATGTGAAAATATATTATAGATAAATTTTTTTGAGGTTTTTCCAATTGGATTAAAGGCCTAGAGCTATGACCATAACCTAGGTGTTTTCCTAATGGGATAAAGACATTAATGTTTTTTTGTTGATTAGGATGTATTATAGCTCTCAACTCTATATTACCCACTCAATACCTCCCGGTCAGAGAGTGGTTTGTCCAACTCGATTTTCTCAAGACCAAATGGGTATCAACCAAAATAGTTGATAAGAGCTCAAGTTGAGTTATTACTATCTCTAGGTTGAACCCTTTTAATTGGGTTAATCAATCTCCCAATTGACGCAATTCCTTGTTCTCTATGTTATCCTAGACTAGGTCCCTCTTTCTCAAGTAGAGACTACATCAAATAGGTATGAATCAATATTTATAACCATTAATTCTACAACTGAAGCATCAACTAAGCTAAATAATCAATACTCAATCATAAACAAGCACTAAATTTATGAACCATAAGGTTTACGCACTACGGTTGGGTAACAACCCTAGTAGAAGTCTAGCTACTCATAATAGAAATTATAGAAAATAGAGAAGAAAAGTTAATTAAACTCATAATGGGGATTAAAATAATAAAATCTAATGTTAAAACACCAAAAAATATAAAACTTCCTAAAGTAGTAAAGAAAAACGGCTACAACAACTTCAGATGTTCAAAACTTAACCTAATTTCGTGAAACTTGTCTATTATACAGAGCTAAAAATCGTGGACAAAAAATACCCTTGGGGGTTTCTGTGGCCCGCACAATTCCATGTGCCGTTCGTAGATTTCTTCAGCTCGCAAGACTAGGACTTATGTGGCCGCATATTTCTGAATTACGGAAGGGAGGTAGTCTTCTGGGGTCTGCACATTTCTGGACTGCGGCCACGAGGCAATCTTCTATGGCCAACAATTCTTGTGCGGTACGCACTTCACAAGGGCTTTAGGCTTTGGTCTTTTAGCATACTCTCTGAACTTTGCATCTTTGTCAGTAAAAACCCAGTTCCGCGGCCGCATATTTCTAAATGTCCTATTGGAGTTTCCTTCTTGGCTTGCGGTCGCGGATGGAATTCTGCGGTCCATAATTTCTTCTACGGACCGCACATTTGTGATTCTGCGCCCTTTATTACCTTGTGCTTCGGATCACTTCTTTTTGAGTCGGATTTCAGCTCCGGAGACCAAGTTTCCAGCACTCCTTCAATTTGTACAGTTTTATTAGTTTTGGGAACACAATTCTACATCTTTGGATTAAGAAAAGAGCTAAATGTGCTAATAAGCAGTTAAAATCACCACTTATTAGTGACATAACTCGAATTACCATCTCCAAACACACAGTCAACCTCTGACCGTTACACCATCTTTTTCAAGCGATCCCACCTCTTATCGTAATACATACTTCATGTTGGACAGAAAATAAAGTTCTTCAGAGGACCTTTAATAGGAATCACACAACTCCTAACACCTTATAGGAGATAACCCACCTATGTGACCGTCACAAAATCAGTTATTCCTCCTGATCCCATGCTTGCCCCACAGTCGAAAGCGCCCGCTCTTCCTATCAGTATCAAATGAAGGTCCAGTGATGCATCCAAAACTCAAAGTCATATTACATCCCAAGAAATCTCTTTCCATCATATTCAAACTTCTGAAGCACAAAGTTGTCATCTCGAACAAAATATACAAATTTAGTCCCTTGTTTAACACGTCCATAATAGCACCAAGCTTTCTGGAAGCATGTGGCCATCCTACCATGAAATCCATATGATACGCTAACATTCTCACTCTGAGTTAACCATATTTCAAAGTGAACTGCCCGATCTCTAGAAATTAAACCTCTGCGAGACACCTTCCACCATGTCTGTCCTAATCTTTCATTGGGCAAATAGTTCCTCAAATCATAAACCATCTCTGTAGTACCCAAACTGATAAATTTCCACCAACTTTAAGCCTCCACAAAAGATTATACCTCTCGAGTCTGACCCCAAAACCGCCACACATCACCATATCTAATAATGTCACGACCCTAGTTCGCCCTTCGTGAACATGTCGTGATGGAACCTAGTCCCTACGACTAGATAAGGCTAACAATACGGAAAAAACATAACTTGCGGAAGCAAATAATTAAAACTGAACAAACTAGAAGGAAAGCTGTATATAAATGCCACTCGGCATATGCAACTCAATAACGTGAAAGTCTACAATATCATCCCAAAACTTGGAAGCTCAGGGGAACACAAGCTAACAGAAGGTAATACACTGCTCTAACTCCAGAATGTCTAAAACAACAGTACGGAAGGAAAGCTAACTGCTAAAGCTAGAATAAGATAGAGACTCCTGGTCCGCCGACGCGGCAGATGTACCTTGAAGTCTCTGCTAGATCTCTCCGCCTCGAGGATAATACACCTGGGTAGAGGTACCTGGATCTGCACATGAAAAAAATACGCAGAAGGGGATGAGTACACCACAACGGTACTCAATAAGTGCCAAGCCTAACCTCGGTTGGGTAGTGACGAGGAAGGTCAGGGCCCTACTGAGAATAAACGTAATAATAAGTCTTGCAACAACATGAAATAAACAGAAATAATGAGTACAACTATGAAGTAAGACAGGTTATACAAGGCAACAATTAACACTCAGAGAATAAGGTAACATGGAGTAAAACAGCTAAATATCAATACCAACAACGAGGATCTCCCAGAATACCGTCCTGCAGTCTATTTCATCAACTATCCAAGGAGCTCCCGGGATACCGTCCTGTAGTCCATCATATGATTATATCCGAAGGATCTCCTGGGATACCGTCCAGTAGTCCAACTATCAATGTGCAGGGGGGATCTATCGGGAATCTAACCCGCAATCCCAAAGTAAATATGCTGGGGGATCTATCAGGAATCGAACCCGCAGTCCCAAAGCAAAATATGCAGGGGGATCTATCGGGAATCGAACTTGCAGTCTCAAAGTAAATATGTAGGGGGATCTATCGGGAATCGAACCCGCAGTTCCAAAGTAAATATGCCGGGGGATCTATCGGGAATCGAACCCGTAGTCCCAAAGTAAATATGCAGGGGGATCTATTGGGAATCGAACCCGCAGTCCCAAAGTAAATATGTAGAGGGATCTATCGTGAATCGAACCCACAGTTCCCAAAGTAAACACACACCAACAGCAAGAAGATATTCACAAACGGAGTTTAATACCAAGGCAACAGGGAATTTCTAGCCTATCATGCTTCACGTAAAGCAAACAAAAGCAATTTAGGTAGATAGGAATTAAGTCAACTAAGCGTACTTTTCTAAACTAACACATGCTATATTTGCAAGTAGAATAAAGCAAGTAAGAAAGGGACTCAATTTAAATACTTAAAGTAAAACTAGGTTTTCAACATTTAGCTCAGGTACGCGCTCGTCACCTTACGTACAAGGCATTCAATTACCAAATATCATATCCTAAGGAAAAAGGTCCCCCACACAAGGTTAAACAAGCCACTTACCTCGAGTATCCGACTCCAAATAGCCCAAATCTATTCAATTCAATTATATATAGTAAATAACATCTCAAATAACTAATTTTACTATTTAATTTAAAGCTAAGACGCAAAATTAGGTAAAATGACCAAAATGCCCCTCAGGACAACGTCTCGGAATCAGATGAAATTAATATTTTCAGAACCCTCATGCTCTCACGAGTCCACCCATATATAAATCTCTCAATTTAGAGTTCAAAATCCACTCAAAACTCAAAAATTCGGTCTATGAAGTTTTATCAATTTTTCATCTAAATTTCGAAATTAAAAGGAGAATTCGTGATTAGATTAGTGGGTTATGAGCAAAAAAGAGTTTAGAATCGTTACTCAATCATTGTCTAGGAAAAACCCTCGAAATCTCTCTCAAATCCGAGCTCTCAAGCTTGAGTTTATGTAAAAATGGCTAACCCTCAATTTTTTTTTTGAAAATTTATGATTGCCTAGGCATTTTATGCATCGCGAACGCGAAGAAGAAAAAGTGAAGGATGCTCAGGTGTGCTATGCGATTGTGGAAGCATGCATGCGAACGCGAATGCGAGGAAGGAAAATATCAGGGCCCAGAGGTTGCTCTTTGCGAATGCGTGAAATCGTACGCGAACGCGAAGAGTGGACTTGCATAGGTACGCGAACACGTGATAGGTGACGCGAACGCTATGGGGAAATAAGCAGGGCTTCACGAATGCGGGGAGAGTTATGTGAACGTGAAGAGGAATTTCCAGGTGGTCAAAACAAGGCTTCGCAAACGGAAAGGGCTGCTCGCGAACACGATAGAGGGATACCAGAAGCAGTAACAACAGTTCAAAAAAATTAGGACAAAAATGACCAGTTGAGCATCCGAAACACACCCGAGGCCCTCGGGACCTCAACCAAACCTACGGACATATCCCATAACATCATTCAAACTTGCGCCAATCCTTAAACCACCTAAAATAACATCGAAAACTTGAATTAATCAATGATTTAAGCCTAAAAACTTCAAATTCTCTCAAAACATGCTTTCGATAAAAAACCTAACCAAACCACGTCCGAATGACCTGAAATTTTACACACATATCCCAAATGACATGCAAAACTACTACAAATTTTGGAATTCCTTTCCGACCCTCGGATCAAAATCTCACTATCGGACGAAACTTTAAAAATTCAAACTTCGGCATTTCAAGCCTAAATTAGCTACGGACCTCCAAAACACATTCCGAATACGCTCCCAACCCTGAAATTACCTAACGGAACTAACGGAACCATCGGATTTCCATTCTGATACCATCCTCACACTATTTCGACTACGGGCAACTTTCCAACACTTAACCTCTCATTTAGGGACTAAGTCTCCCAAAGCTCTCCGAAACTAAAAACTAAACATCCCGGCAATTCAATTCAGCAAAAATAGACTTGGGGAAAGCAGTTATTAGGGGATCGGGGCATAAATTCTTAAGACGGACGGCCGGGTCATCACAAATAACCACCTCTTAGGTACCATTCTGCAACACCCTGGCCCAAAAGAAAATCAAAGAAGACCAACACATTGACGAGCCTCAATACATTAAAACAAGGATGATGATACCACAATATTTATATGTGTTCCACTAAATCAGGAAATATCAAATCTCGCGACTCCATTAACCAACGCTTGAACATGCATAGTCTGATTGCCTCTTCTCCACTGGAATCAAATGTCGAATCTCCCGATCTTGAACCAATTAATCCTCCCCCCCCCCGAATCATTTATTTATATGACACATAAGTAAGCATCCTACAATTCACACTGGCACTATGCGATAACAATGCATGAATATCACAATACACTGTGCATAGCCCCAAAATCGTAGGCAACATCAATACTAGGCGAAAATGACATAACACTCCTCCATAATGCAACGATAGTATCCTACCTACATATTCAGGGAAAAACATTTTGCACTACATCTGTAGCAATTTCGCAACTCATCGGCACCCAATTGATAAAAAGTTTCTGACGTCACGTATGAACGAATAAGAAAGAATCGAAGGCATAAGCTTCAACGAAATCATATCGCACGCTGACAAATCAATGAATGAAAGTTATCCTAATATTCATGTAGCCCCTCGAAGATAAATACAGACGTCTCCATAACAATCTGAAAGATTCTACTAGACTTGCTCCTGACTCGTGACATCTAAGTGAATCTAGTTCTCTGATACCAAGTTGTCACGATCCAAAACCTACTATAGGTCGTGATGGCACCAAACATCATTATTAGGCAAGCCAACAGTGAACTACTAATTTAATTATGTATTTTATTATTCACGATATTGTAAATTTTATTAGATAAAGAAATTAATGCATTAAAATCATGGAAACTTACACTTTAAATAGAATAGAAAAATAAAAGTGTGCAAATGATAAGAAAAATGTAAAACTCCAGAAACTTTTTGCTATATATTATGTTGTAGCTCAAGCACTAAGTTGGACACAAATATGTGTGAGAAGTAATGAAGGCAAAAATATACTCCCTCCGTTTCAATTTATGTGAACCTATTTCTTTTTTAGTCCGTGTCAAAAAGAATGACCACTTTCCTTATTTGGAAACAATTTACCTTTACAGAATGATTTATAGCCACACAAAATATATGTGCCTTATTTTACACTACAAGATCAAAAGTCTTCTCTCTTTTATTAAACTCCGTGTCCAGTCAAATGGGTTCACATAAATTGAAACGGAGGGAGTATAAATCTTATGTTTAGAAGGTTGAACGGATGGTTATAAGAGGAGAGCATTAAATTGGACTCCATTGGAGTTGTTTAAGGGATGAAAATGACCTTAGCCGCACATGACCTAAGTTTCAATGAGCATATCTATTAATATATAACGAATTGGGATTTGCACTATATATCAAACAAAATCCATTGGAGTCTGTTTCTAACACTTTAAACTGCTCGTCATTTCAATAATTCTATAAAATGTTATAGGCATTTTACTGAAGACTATAATGTTAGAAAAATGGGCCGCGTTTTGGTTTGGGCCAGGCGCAAATTAAAATGCCAAATCAGAAGTAATTTTATTTGGGGCGTTTTGGGTGGCATTGGGCACGGACCGTGACGTCGAAGGCGTGAAATTGAAACAAAAGGGATGGGGAGAGAGAAAATAGCATCATTCTTTTAAAATTAAACCTCCCCTCTCTCCCTCAAATCATCCAAGGGTTCTCATACTACCTAAGGTAAGTTTTCAATGCGATTATAGTTAGCATACTACTTCCAAACATCAATTCTAACAATATTCCATCTCAAAATTGCTAGATTCTCAACAAGAACTCAAGAATATGGTCTCTCCACTAACCTAGGGTTTCATGGTTCAAGGTAAGTTTTATAACCGCTTTCAACCACAATTGTTAAAGAGGTTTATGGTTGATATTTGTTCCTATAAACTACAACAAGAACTTAGATTAACGAAGAACCCTAGAAGGAGAGAAGAATCAAACTTAGAATTTCTATATTTTGGAAATCTTGCAATTTCTAGTGTTGATTTTTAAACTAACTATGTATAGATTTGTTTGATGAGTTAAAACCCATTGGATTGGAGAAAACGAAGGTAGTCAAAAGCAAGGAATCAAGGTGAGTAGAGACAATACTTTTACTAAAGGTGTCTTGTCATAAAGATCATGACATAAGTATTTGTTGAACTATATAGGACATTAATGTGGGCTCTGAATGGAATGAGTGAACTCAAATTATCCACTAAAATTATAGAAAAGATCTTAGATGATTATCATGGTTAATAACTCAAGAATAGTATGTTGTTTCGTAAATCATGTCTCATGCATCCATGGCTTGCATATATTTCTTTAATGTATAAACTATTGAAATTTCTTTTACATGATTTTTTGAAACTGCTTTGATGAGAACTGTGAAGATATATCATTGTTTTAAATTATGTGATGCAAGAATTAGTCAGAAGAATATTTGGGATTTTCTTTAGTTCTCTGAGATGGTTTAATAGCCTTTAGTGGTTTATATTACCCCGAAACTACTCATGCTAGAGTAGGAGATTAGTGTACGGTTTGTTTAGACATTATGATAGAAGTGTCCTGGTAAGGCATAAGAACGCGAGCATGCTATAACCTTAATTGTGAGGCTCCACAGGAATAGGGTCCAGGAGATCGGGCTGGAATCGTCTACCATACCGATCATATGGTGACATTTTCAGAATCAGAATCAGAAAGAATGTCAGAATCAATAGAACTCCCCAGAAAACAAAAGAAAAGAAAATGCTTTAGAAATTTACATGAATTTTTCCGAGAAAGTTTATATATGTATTTATTTGAATTTTATATTATTTTTTCAGAAAAGAGGAGAGAAAAAAAAGAAAGAGAATTTTCATGAATGACATCAAGAAGAATTTTACAATAGACATATGAGTTGTTTGTTTCAATTCTTTAACAGAAACTTTTAGAATTTTCTTATATCATGCATACATACTTCTTTCAGAGTCTCATTCCAGCTTTTGTGGGATGATTGATTTATTTACTGACTACTGCTATGGTGTACTGACATTTTCTTCATGGGAACCTACATTGACCTATGTTAATGTAGGCACATATTTTTGCAGGTAAGTACGCTATGAGCTAGGATATTCTCTTCCCATTACCAGCAGATTTGGTGAGCTCCATTTTAGTTCGGGGAGTTCGTTGATTCCAGTATTTAGCCTTACTAGTTAGTATTTCTTAGAGGCTTTATAGACAGAGTTAGAATAGATTCATGGGTGTCCACTTTGCATTACATTTGTTTTTTAATGTATTCCAGATTACAGAATGAATTTCTTTTCAATCTATTATTTCGATTAAGAAAAGAATTTACTTTAAACCATATTGAATTGTGTTGAGATGCATTGCATAACAGAAATATAACAAAATAAAAAAGTCAAAGATGATTCGCTCGGTCAAGTTAAGGCACCAAGTGTCGATTACGACTTGGTTAGAACTCGGATTGTGACAAACTTGGTATAAGAGCAGTAAATTCTGAGAGTACGTAAATTTTCACATTCTTCCTTGCTCTAGATTGTGCATTAAAGCTTAAAGTGAGAATCAGACTCCTATTTCTGTTGATCAATAGAATGATTAAAATACCGATTTGATTAGAGATTTTAAGAAGAAAAGCTAGCAAGACATCGCCGTTTATAAAGGACATGATTTATGGTGCTAATTGCCTTTAAGGGAGAATAACGCTAAGTGGGGAACTGACCAAGAAAAGTATACCCCAAAAAGGAGAATGAGGTAAGCTTGAGATGAATCGATTCAAGACTATAACAAATTAGAACTATCAATATATCAAATACTTTGTACTAAAGATATAATGTGATGACGTCTTAAGTAAGGTCAGAGTTGTCATGAAACTCCCGAGGAGCTGGTGCTGGTAAGGTTAGTAGCAACATGACGAAATATTATATCCCTAAGCTATGTCCAGATTTAATTTGGATACTGAGAAGGGCAGTCATGGTATAGGTCATTGTTAACATGAAGAGATTAGTTAGAAGAAAGACAAATCAGGATTTGCGTCCCTAAGTTGAGATCAAATTTGTGTTCAAAACAATGAGGCTAAAAAGTTGTGTACATGGGCTAGAGTAAAACCTATAGTAGTTGTAGTGAGTATTTTGTGGCTCCTATTAGTGAATTTTCTCTAAATGATGAAGACGATAAGAAGAAATCGGTAGTTTATTATATGTATTATGACCTATAGTAACACAATGAATAGATCTTTAGAAGTGCATACATGACCTACTACAGTTTAAGAAGTACAAAAAGACATGACCTCAGAATTTCAAAGTTGAGATAAATTACCACCATGAGGTGAACCACGGTAGAATGACAACACCAAGCTCTTTAAAGATACGATGCCTGGTCATCAATACAAAAGAACAAGAGGAGATAGAAGGTATAAATATACAGTAAAAGGCATTATCATTAGGGAAAAGAAAAATCACAAAACTCAGAAAGTCATCCTTACATTATGGAGAGGATGAATGATACAGAAAACGGATGAAACGGGCAATACACTTCCAATAAAGTACATGTGTGATGGGTTGGCTTAAAGCCATAAGGTTCTTAAAGTGATACTGATATATTTTGAAGCTAGCATAGTTATGAAAGATTCATAGATATGTTATGAGGTGATTTGAATCTCAACTATGTAATGTTTTGATCGTCGTTAGCGGTGCTTAATATGACTTAAGGTTGAGCTTGAGAATAAACGCATGTCAATGAGCTAAGTCCAGAATTTATAGCATGCAGGAATATACATAATGAGAATATATAATATTTATATATTTTTTATAAGATAGACGTTCAGCCTGGCTAAGGTCCCATAATATCATAAAAAGATTTAGAAAAGTCAATCCCTAAGAGGAAAGATATTAGAAATGTGAGCCTTCGTGCCAGAAGTTCAATTTTGAGATGCCCCAATAAATTTCGTAAATACATGATATCAAAAAGGTAAGATTACATAAAACATATATTTTCCACGGTGCACACATATAGTTGTACCAATGAAGAGTAGACTTTGAGAGTTGGCATGTTAGATTCTCGAAGAGCCTCGCTTTCTTGAGTTCGGCTAAATGTGACTCAAAGTAGAATAGAACATCATAGGAAACAGTATCAAGGTGATTTGCATGTGAAGTGTGCAACCTAATGCAGTAAATTGAATGTAATATGATGCCTAGACATAAAATCAGTAGTTTGGAAGGGCCGTAAAGTTCTGATTCAAAAAAAAAAAAAAAGGCAAGAGAGCCCAAGATGAGCGAGGCAATTCAAACAAGTTGTCAGGTGTTAGGATTGCATGAGCTAAACGATAAAACAAGAAGCTATATCTTAAAGAGATAGATAACTAGCAAAAAATTAGCCAATACATGAGATCATGACTAACTAGTGATATTAAGATATGTGAGTAATAAATCAAAAAGGGGTTCATCTATAAAGTATTGAATTGGGAAAGTCTTGAATATTATGAAAGGATTAAATGCGCGAGGAAAGCACATTCAAAGAGACGTTGATAATATTAGGATAAATCTAGACCAATGGCTAGTACTTGAAAAACCTATATACGAGGTAACTATCAAAGTAAATGGAGGACACTTTGCTTCAAGAAGATGGATGCATGAAAAACATATCTTCTTACGAGAATAGTGATTTATTACTAGGTTACCAAAGTAAAACATATGCAATTACGGAAAAATCATATGAAGCACAAAGAAGGATAAAGAATATGCTCAATCCTTTAAGGGTGAGTCCTGATAAGTGAAGTCGGTAGAAGATTGGTCCAACAAGAAAATATCTCGTCCGTTTGAGAAACAAATAGATAGTATGTACAAAGAATTACAATATTTGTGGTGTAAGGTCTATAGACTCATACTAGAAAGTGAATTAATATCCTTGTTTGACTCAAAAGTTATCGATTACTTTATAAGTCATGGACAATCAAAAGTTGTGAGAAAGGGGTTAATCGTAATCAACTATAATAAACCCCGAAGATAGATCTATAGCTTTTATATTGCGAATCTTGATAAGAAATGGCGAGATTATGTGAACTATCAATGAAAATCACTAGGAAGGTGAAGAGAGAATAATTATCACAGAGAGAATGAGAGAGAGAGAGAGAGATAATCAGAAGTTGTATCCTTAAGAAAAAATCCTCCCCTTTTACAATGTGAAGGTCTCCTTTATATAGCAGGAGACCTCCCTCGAAATAATCAGAAAAAGGTACAAAAGTAGACAACCTCTCCCTGATAGGGACGCTGCCTTTTTATATCCGAGCCGTAGCCTTGTCTCAGTAGGCGTATACTCAGTGGGCGTACCCGTCGGTATAGTCATACTGAGGGTCAACTCCGACCCCATTCGGCTGGGTCCGTCATATTCTCAAAAGTTCGATACGTCGAGAGGTCATTAACGCTCTTTGAATGAGGACGCCTGAGTTCATATGTCGCTGCTCATACCCTTACGTCTGTGTTACGTCCTTGCTATAGGAGACGTAGGAGAGAGAGAGTCGTACTCTCGCCGTTTTCCCGATACGAGGAAAGTCATACTCGGCCCCCTTGAGGTCGAGTCCTATTTTACCCCATACAGTTAGTCCCTCCGCTTGTTGGAGGTGTATGCTCGATACGTCTTTAATGAGCGGAAATGATATTTTTGAGGAGTTGACGCGTGGCCTACTCTTGGAACTGACGTCGTAGCTGGCAGGCACCATGATTACACCTGCTTCAGAGGAGGATCAGGGATGGTCTGACGTTTTAGTTTCCTGCTCTCTTTTCGATTTCCGTGTGTTTGTGGTCTATAAATGAGGGAGAGGGTTTGATTTTTTTGGTCGTCTTTTGAATTCTTCAGACCTTTGCTTCTGATTTCAACTTCTGTCGGGGTTTTTAACCACTTCTGTGCCGAATCCTTCGAGTCTTCCTCGGAGTTAGTCGTCTTGTTCGTCGATACGTTTATTCATAGACAGACTCTGTAAATGGCAAGGCGAGGTCGTCAAAACAGAGAAGATGGGGATGAATCCTCTTCTAGGGCCCCGCTATCTTCGGGTGATGGGAAAAAGACCAAAAGGCCCCTCGTTCCCCTCACTGTAGACAACGTGCTTCCCCGAGATCTTCATGCTCGAAGGGATTTTCCCAAACAGTGCCCACCTTCCGCATGGAGCCGCTCAGAGTTCGATGATTCGCATTTGGACGGTCTGCGGGAAGCGTGCCAAATTCCAGCCACAGTGATCATGGAGAGGGCCGGAGAGGATTTTGCTAACGTGCACAGGCCGGGGTTCTGTGCTTTTTATGAATACCCCTTCATAATTGGGTGCGGTCTCCCCATATACCCGTTGGCGGAAGAGCTTTGTAGGTTCTATAACGTATGTCCGGCCCAACTTACTCCCTACACATGGAAAATATGTCGTATATTAACGACTTATGCCAAGAGGGCCGGACTTGACGTCACGATACACCATCTGCTGCAATTGTTCAGTCCCGGATTCATGAGGGGGACGATGTTGCAGCTGAAGAATCGCGGGACGAAGGGTTTGGTCGTGGAGACGGACGACAAGCCCAACCGTCAGTTCTGGTTGAAGTTTTTCTTTGTTCGAACCTCGGATTTAGTGGCGGACCTCGCTGGATTCCCTGAAGCGTGGAACCCCGAACGTAAGCGTCGTTTCATGCACTTAACGTTTTCAATCATTTACGCCTACTCGACCTTTGTAACCTCTCTTGTTTTTTGTATCTGCAGCCAGGGCGTCCATGCCCCGGTCCGTGCCGGACATTAGGGCGTGGGTGGGGCGGTTGATCCCACTCGCCGAAGAATGCAGGACGTGGGTGGCGTTTACCACGAAATATGGCCTTCCAGGTATTGCGTCAGTTTCTGGTTTGGCGATTCTATTCTTTGGTATCACACTCTTTGACGTATTTTTCCTTAGTTAATGTGTTGGCAACCCGGAGCGCCCCACGAAGGAGGAGAAGATGTCGTGTTGCTGCTTCCCCGTCGGCGGACTCCGATTTCGAGCATGTAGTTCAGGAGCGTATAGACGGGGACGTTCCTGAGGTTTCTCGACCTGAGGGCGAGCATGCGGATGTGGAGGCATCCATTGAGGATGTTTCTGACGCCGTTCGCTTCGAGGGCGAGGATGTAATTCGGGAGCCATCTGTCGAGGACGCTCCTGAGACTACTCATCCCGTAGTCGAGTCGGTAGTTGAACCGACGAATGAGGAGAACCCTTCGCCTCCATCTCCTCCTGCCGGAGAGGAGGCTTCCGAAGGCGACGAGCCGCCGGAGCGGAAAAGGCGCCGATTGCTTCTTGGCAAAGGCATAGTCGTGGAGCGCAGGAAGGCGGTTACCCGTCGTCCTGAGTCAAGGCCGGTCTTCATGGGTGATGCTATTCGCCCAGAGAGGGCGGCCCTTCTGAGGGAAGTCGTAGTCGATACTGCTTCCCCTCAAGTCGAAGGAGGCGATGTACCGGCTGTCGCCGAGTTGGCTGCTGGCGAAGGAGGAGCAGCTTCTGGACGAGCTCCTACGTCTGCGGACGTACCGCGAGAGGACTATGCTCGGGTGGACATGGCGACGGCGGGGCCTAACCGTCGGCTCATGATCCCAACGGGATATAATCTGTTGCTGGACAGCGAGCAGGCCGCGGCGGACATGACCTTGCTGTGCGCGGCCGCTGAGACCGAGACCTTAAAAGATGTAAGCGATAGGGACTTATCTCGCCGAGTCGCTGGCGCAGCTTTGCAGGTAAGCTCTGTCGTTATTTCTCGTTGTTTTACTATAAGCCTTGAGGCTTGTGCTGACTTGGGTTTTGTTTCCTTTCTCCTTTTTCTTTTAGACCCTCATTTTGGAAGTGGAGAGGGGCCGGCGTGATCGGAAAAAGAGTGCCGTTTTTAGGAAGGCGATGAAGAAATACAGGGAGGTCCGAAGCAAGCATAAAACGCTGGCGGACCTTTATACCCAGGACCCACAGTTTCAAGTATTCCGCGAGGGGTTGGAGCAGGTGGAGAGTCGACTGCGAGAGCGTACGGCCTAGTTTGAACGGGTGGATGCAGACTTAATAGCCGCTGTGGCTCGAAATACCGAGCTGGAGGATCTTCTTCGGTCGAAGGAGGATGAGTTGGAGGTCGTCCGTGGGGCGATGGCGGAGGCCGCTGAATTGCGTGCCAAAGTCGATGCCTTATCCGCCGAGCTTAAAGCCAAGGCAGCTGAGGTTGATGCTCTCAGGCACGCGATAGTGACCGATCCAGCCGACGATATGTCTGGAGAGGCGCACGATATGTGGGTTTACGCCGAGGCCAGGTTGACAGTTTTTGAAGAGTTGCGCGCCGTCGGTAGGGCTACTGAGGTGGAGGTTGAGGATCAGTGCCGTCTGGTTAGGGTCGCTCGGGAAGCTTGCGGGTATAACCCTGAATCCCCGGGCCCGGCGGGGTACGCCTTTGTGGATGTAAATTAATTGGGTACGGGATCCTGGATTTCTTTGCTATTCCGGGCCGAGGGCAGTGGTGAACATGGTGACGGACCGGCTGCTGATGGTGAACCGGGGGCCGGCGGTGACCAGGATGATGATGATGGAGAGCAGGGTGGCGGTAGTTAGGGTGCATTCTTATTTTGTTGTTTGTGATTTTGCAGCCGGGGGGACAAGATTCTT